>JAJOOH010027501.1:0-11392 GCA_029582605.1 Solanum gracilifrons
CATTTAAATATTATAATTCTCAATTTAGTTATTTTTTAATATTTAACTAATTGAAATGGCATATAAATTGTAGATGAAAATGAAGATGTTAAGACAACCTTCCCACAAGTTGATTCAGATATGCTTGATGAAGATGATCATGAAGTGTTAGATACGCCATAGGTTTCATGAAGTGTTAGATACGCCATAAGTTTCATGGTTTTTTAAGGAGTTTATTTTTTACTTTTTTATGATTGGAATATTGTCATATTTTTTGTGTTTTATTGTGATCATTGCAAAACAATTAAGTTAATATTTCTATTTAGATATTTATACTTTTACTTGAAAAAAAACTTAATAAATATTATAAAGATAATTTTATTTGTGGATTTGATTAACAAGTAGTAACATTAACACCATGTACTATTGTTTTGTCAATATAAATGATATTATTTTTAAATTATAATTTATAATTTAATTTAATAATTAAGTGGGTTGGCCCGGCAAGCCTGTAGCCCACGTACTTGTGGGTTGGGCCGATCGTTTTCTGGCCCACACCAAAAATGGACTAGCCTGGCCTGGCCCGTAAAATGTCAAAGTCTGTATGTGTTAGCCGGATGGGGTGGACTAGCCCATATTGACAGCTCTATTTTTTATACCATGTTAAACCTTAACATGGTATAAAATCACAAAAGATGCTCTAGTCACTTACAAGAGGACAAAATGGGAGAAGTTAGTTGTTATGACTTGTCACATCAATTATTGAAATGAGATTTAAATATAAGTTAGCATTGGCTACATATTTGGTGTTGTTGCATCAATAAAGTTCCAAGGCATATATGATTGATATATTATTTAATTAAATTAATGATATGGTAAGTTTTTTTTTTTATTATTTATGAATTTCTTTGATAAAAAAATAATTGTTTACCCTGGTGACTCTTAGACATAATTTTGTCTTTTTACGAATAATTCTAACTTATATTGTTACATTGAATAATATAATCGTTTTTATTATTTCTTTGTTCTTATTTCAAATCCAATTTAAATAAATTCATATTTGATTGAATTTTTTAAGTTTATATTTAAGATCAATCGATTTTGGATATTTTAAATGTTTGATTTTGACGTTCAAGTCTCTTAAGTCGGGATATAATAATTAACAACCTTAATCCATTAATAGAAGATGTGAGAAAGAAGAAAAATTTATATTATATTTGATTTAGTAGAAAAGTTTATATTGGACTTGATGCTATAATTAATAGGGCTATAGCGTACAAATTTGTTGAACCTTTGAAAATTAGACTTATTAATATTGAATACATATGATATAGATTGAGCTAAATATAAGTTATTTCTAAGGATTATAATAAAATTTATAACCATGCATGATTTTTTTGTGCAAGAAGTTAAATACCTAGTTGTACTGATATATAATGATATCTTAATTCTTGACCGTATTTGAATTAAACAATGATGAACAAACTACAAGTTATTTTGAACATGAAATAAATTCTTAGACATTATGAAAATAAAAATTACAAATCATACTAGAAAGTAAAGGCAAAGAATTTGATTACTATAAAGGTAACAACCTAGATTACAAACTAAGAATGAAAAAGATTAATATATATACCGTAAAAACTTTAAAATTTGAAACTAAAACCAAATCAAACCATAAAATATCAAAAAAAAAAATTCGGTTTGATTTGGTTTTCGATTTTTCGTGAACACCCTACAACTTAGAAAAAGCTAGGAGTTTCATAAATATTTTTCATATGACTTGCTATTGGTGGTAACTCTATTGCATTAAATTCTATAAGTCCAGATTCAATAATGTAGTCCCATAGATGTTGGTTTGATTCAATGTCATTGTTGCAAGATGGTCCATAAATCAACTCCTTCATCTTATCGCAAAGACTTGTAGCCTTGAATTCCATTGGTGAACTTTTATTGATTTGCACCTAAAATAGATCAAGTATTAAATGTTAGTTTAAAAATATCTAGTTTGAGTTTGATTTGCAAGAAGTTGACAACTACAACAAATAATATTTTCATCAAACCTACACATCATGCATTGCGCTTTCACAATCAGACATATATTTTGGCTTTAAACCACCAATTCTATTGAGTCGCACCTGTATCAAAACACACAGTTGTAATATACTGACCTTAGTTTCATGAGAAATTTGTAGTGTAGAGTTTCCATTGAGTTCAAATCTTGTAGACACAACTTCAACACCTTCCACATAGCATAATCGAATGATGTTATTAAAGTGGCTATATTATTAAGGCTAGTTATTAAAACCACGACCATGTTTGGGCCCATTTGATGGAATTCAATCTGAGGTGGCGACTTTATGATTGGGCCGGGCTCATTAGTTTGATTGAGTGATTGGGCCTTCTTTGGGCCCATTTTCAATTCTTCCAAGTGCTTCTTGTTCTTCTCTAAATTCATTTTCAAGGTTTCAATGTGCTTCACTGCTGCATCTATTTGATCAGGTACTGTCATTGTTGTTTCCTGCAACACTCAAATTGTATTACAAGAAATATATAAACGCAGAGGCGGATTCAGGAATTTGAAGTTTATCTGTTCTGGAATTTCAGTTTGTTTGTATCATTGTATACAAAATTTTGAATCAAAGTTACTGAATTCTACAGAATGAAGTTACTGAATTCTACAGAATGAAGTTACTGAAATATATACGTAGAGGCGGATTCAGGAGCTTCCATGCATGCACAAATGATATATGTTAGCTAAGAGCATGTGATCATTAATCTTATGGGTAAATGTATATAATAATTGGATACATGCAATGCAGAGGCGGATTCAGAATTCAAGATTCATGACCTAATTTTCCTTTTATTGGCTCAGAACTCTCATATATGGTAAGAAATGGAGATGCATCAAGACGGTATTTTTGAACCAAAAAAATAACGTTGAGGACATTTTTGATCCAACAGACGTAATTACGAAAGCATAATAACTAACCTTAGAGGAAGAGGAATGAGTAGGGAGCATGGAATGAAGTTGATTACATAGATTCTTCATATGATTCCTTCTATTTTTCTCCACATATTTCCTTTCCAATTTTGGAGCTAATTTAGACTTCAAGCGTCTTTCCATTTTTTTTTTCTGTTTGAGTACTATTTTCAGAAAACTATAAGTTAGTTTAATTTCCAACAATTTATATAACTCCTTTTTATAGATATATACCACAAAGGTAATCAATCAATCCCTTGGGGTCAACAAGAACATGTTGTAGACATAAAAATAATTAGTGATGTTGAAATTAGAACGTCATATTTAATTCTCAAGATATGCCGAATTTAGAATTTGAAATTTATAAGTTTCTATAACAGACTCGAAATTCAAAGAAATATAAGTTGGACGTGCTTATGAAACTTGAAACACATGTGTATTTTAGTCTCAAGTCTTTCTGGTTTTTTTTTTTTTTGTGGGGTCTTGTTTTCTTTTGTGGGGAGCTGGAACAATAGAGATATTAAGTAAAAAATAGTTGATATTGTTGAATTTACATTTATATCACGCGTATAAAATCATTGAATTATCTAGGAATTAACTACTTTCTAGTGAGGGTTGAAAATAACCTGTTTGTTTTACAAGAAAAAGTGTGACCTGCATTTCTGCAAGAGGTTGTTTCCACAACTTGTATGTGTAATGGCGGATCCAGAATTAACACCATTGAGAGCTTTTGTAGCCCCTTAACCACTACATCAACTCTTTATTGATCTTCTGTTAAAGAGGTGTCAACATTAATATATATCGAGATAAAATTAAAATTTGACCTACCTATATACAATGTAATTTTTCGACTAAAGGGTATCGCTTAGAACAAGAGTAGCTCCGTCCCTGCATACGTGTAACCTCCTGATCACATGACATGTTACTAGCTAGTTATGCCAAGACACTTCTTCTTTTTCTACAAATAGCTTTAAAAACTCCAAAGGATCAGCTAGAGTGGAAGCTTACGGGTAAAAAAACAAAAACTTGGAAGGGGTCATTTGGTTGCCTTAGGAAGTGAATTATAGAGTCAAAATTCTAAATTTTAATCGTAAATTAGAACATGAAATCTATAAACTTTTGAAAATAAAATTTACATGTTTGAAATTACATAAAAGGTATTATAAGTCACAATAATTGATAATCTAAAATATATAAAAGGCTTATTAAAAAATCACCTTAGTAAAAAAAACTCATTTGACTCTCAAAACTGAATGAATGATGTCACATAAATTAGAATTGAAGGAGTACAATGTTTGGTAGCATTTTAGTTGTTCTGTAAAAATTTAGCATGCCAAGTTATAGTGTGTGGTACTAATTTACAATCCATCATAACTAAAACATGTATAAGTTATATCAATAACCAAACGACTCAAAGGAAAATATTTTTTTCTAAAAAATAAATTATTTTCTTACTTATTTCTCGTATTTTAACCTCTCAATAAATTATGATTATCCAGTTATCCTAGTGAATCTTACTAAAATGTTTCTTCCATCAGCGGAACCGGCAGAATATTTTGGTGTAGTTATATACTATTATCGGAAAAGGGTTAAAATTACCTTTAAACTATTCGAAATAGCTCATATATATCATTTATTTATGTTTGAGATCAAAACTACCCTTGCCGTCTATGTTTTGGACCATAAATACCCTTAAAACGTTATCTTTGACATATGTGCTGACATGGTAGTCCACCTAGGCAGTCCAAATTGGCAAAAATCTCTTCCTCTCAATTACGTTGTTCTTCCTTGTTCCTCTTTATCACAATTTATTTTTTTAAGAAAAAAAAATCAAAAATAGTTCTTTCATTGTGCTTCTTTGAGTTATTGTTCGGACTTTGAAATTCCAAATCGTTTGAGATAGTAAGTGAGTGTTGAATGATCGAGTTCATTATTTGGGATGTCATCGAATCTGAGGTTGAAAATATAATTCTCAAGGTTGAAAGATGTTGAAAAACTCTTAAAGTCATTTTTTTTGTGTTGAAACTCGAAAATAGCTACTCATTTGAAAGCTTGTTGGTGAGAAATTTCTAGCCTTTGTTGGGTTTTTGAAGTGCCAAAATTTGAAGAGATTTAACTCAATGTTACTAAAAATTGTTTGGATATTGCAATTGAAGCTGAAAATTGACATTTAACAACTGATTTTTTTTAATCCGAAGATTTGAGTTGAAATTTCAAAAAAAAAATATGAAAAAGTTTTTAAAAGCTTGAAAATCTAAAAATCAATTTTGTGAATCTATGACCTCAAATCCCAAACAATGAACTCGTCCCTTCAACACGCAATTGCAACCTCAAACAAACTTCAGCACACTTTGAAATTAGAGTTCCAAAGTAGAACAATAACTCAAACAACAACAATGAAAGAATTATATTTGATTTCCTTTTTGTGACAGGGATATTGAACAAGGAAGAACAACATTATTGAGAGAAAGATATTTTTGCCATGTTGGACTGCCTGGGTAGATTGTCATGTCAGCTCTAATGGCAAATATAACGTTTTAAGGATATTTGTGGTCCCAAACATAAATGGCAATGGTAGTTTTGATCCCAAACATAATTAAAGGGTATTTATGAGCTATTTCAAATAGTTTAATGGTAATTTTGACTCTTTTCCGTATTACTATTGACTTAATAAAAAATTTATTTAATCAATTACAACATCGATAACATAAAATATTTTAAAGAATAGTTAATTCTAAAATACATATAGTAGATCAAACACGGATTATAACAGGTCTAACAATCACCTTATAGAACATAAAATATATATTTAAGGGAATAGTTAATTCTAATATAGAAAAGGGTCAAATATATCAATGTACTATTGAGGCCGTTTTCATAGTCATCTTCTCCATATGAAATTTTCATTAAAATCAAATTTATTTGCAAGACGAATTGTAATTATCACTTGCCGCCCACGTATAGTCAAAAAGCTACCTCATGGTCTAGTGTGAGTGATACCTATTGTTTACCTTTGAATTAAATTAAATTTCTACTAAGAATTCAATACCTTTGAATTAATTTCTATCAAATTAAAATTGACAGAGATATTTAGGATGTCAACAGTAACCATATATCAATTTCTTTATAAAGGGCCCAGTCCTTTTATAAATTGACTTGGCAACAACAACTATAGATTTAATTAGAAAATTGTCATATCAAAGATTACCTCGAGTTTGGGGCAAAAAAAACATAACATGGGATTTGTACTCACCACCTTGTCTATTTAATCAATATTTTACTATCACTTCGATCGTTAAGAGGCGTTGATATCGTACGTCAGTTCTTTCTAGCATACATTATTGGATTGAATAGTTAATTTGTTACCATATGTTAACTAGAGAGGCCGATATCATAAGCTCTTTCTACATTATTGTGTTGAATACTTGATTTATAATATAGTACGACTCAATTGATTAATTGACGATATCATAAGTTCTTTCTACATTATTGTGTTGAATACTTGATTTATAATATAGTACGACTCAATTTATTAATTGACTTGGCATTTGGCAACGGCGACTATGGATTTAGTTACAAAATGGTCATATTATCAAAGATTACCTTGAGTTTTGGGCAAAGAAACATAACATGGGAACTTCCTACGAATTTGTGGTCACCACCTTGTCTATATAATCGATATTGTTGTCACTAGTCACATCGATATTATCAATCACCACTAATATATCGCCAACTGTATATCATTGTGATTGTCAATCACTATTGGAGGCGTTGACGTCATAAGTTCTTTCTACATTGTTGTGTTGAATACTTGATTTGTTATAATATGTAACTCTTAGGGGTGTCAAAAATGAGCTCAAATATATGTAACCCTCTTAATCCGTCAAGAATTTTAAGGATTGGGCACAAGATATATAATTTGTGCATTGGGTTCAATCTCAATCCATTCAAACATTAACTCATTTTAAGAGAATCTTCAATTGAGCCCAATTTAATCTCCAATTTCAATATGTTTTAAGGCTCTTTATTTGCATTGATGTAATGTATGTTCATATATTGAAGGTATGAATTACTATCTATTTTATATCTTTTAAGATTTATTCATCCATTTGTAACTTCTTTTTTTAAACTTTCTTGAGTTGAAATTTCCAAATTGTGGTTATAAAACTTAAATAACAATATATTAAAATTATTGAGATTAAGCGGATCAAATTGGGCTGGTCAAGACTCAACCCATATTTAAGCCCTTTTGAGCCCAACCCCTTTGAGTCCAAAGTAAATTTGGGTGGGTCAGGACCCAACCCAATTCCTATTTCAACCCAAACTAATAGATTCTTTTGATAATTTATGGTTAAAAAAAAAGGAAAAATTTTCAAAACAGCAATATTTTAGCATCTAATAGGACCCCTTGTCAACACTTTCAATGTTTATTTAAAATGTCAATATTTTGATTTGTTATAAGGTTGACTTTTGTATTTATTTAATTTGAAAGAATACAATTTTTTAACAACATAATGGAGAAAATAATGGGAGAATATATTTTTTAAAATGTAAAAATGCTTAAATATCTAATCAATTACTATTGGAGTCCTACTACGTGCCATCTCTCTCTTCTTCATTCAAACCCCTTTCACCATTGTTCTAAAAAATTTCAATATCCATTTTTTAATAAATCTAGTGAAATTGAAGTGGAGTTTTTCGTTGATTTGCGTCAGTTTTATTTGGATAAGAAACTATTGAATTAATCGATTGATATTTCAAACTTAATTCCATCTATTTCCTTTAAAGTTCAAGATTACCAATGACAATAAAAAAAATTGTCAAGTATTGTTTAAGTTTCGATTATTATTTTTTTGGATGAAAGTAATTGGATTTGTGTATGTATTTGACATTTTGTATCTTAGTTTAATTTTAATACAAAATTAGTATGAATACGAAATTTTTAGGACGAAATGAACTTGTGTTTGACTGTTTATTTTTAGATTTTTAAACTGGTTGTTAAATCTACACTGAACGAGTGGAGCTTTTTAGGTGGATTTGTAACATAAAAATCATTTGTCTGCATATGTTGAAATAATGAATACAAATTTATTATTCATTGATACATAAATGCATTTTGAAAAACAATATAATATGAGACATACTAATAGACACAAAAAAAAATAAAAAATTTAAGAACATACTAATACACAAAACAAGAATACAATCTGGAAAAAGACAAAAAGAATACAATCTAAGAACATACTAATACACAAAATAATAATACAATTTGGAAAAAGACAAAAATAATACAATCTAAGAACATATTAATACACAAACAATAATACAATCGGAAAAAGAATATATAAACATAACACATATATTAAACAACTACATAATGGAGCTAATATAATTCTTCATTTGGATACTACTAATTTGGGATACATAATGGATCTAGTAGAATACAATTTTCTTCATCACTAACCCAGGATATATAATGTAGCTAAAAACACAAATACTTTATGTATTTACCTGTATAATCAGGATAAAATCTTTCAAAAGATTATATTCAGGAAAAAAAATGATATCTCAAAAGATACTTGATGAGATTGTATTTACCTATATAATCGGGCTAAAATATTTCAAGAATATACCGAATGACTCATGAAATTGCTTTAAAAGTGGATTAATTTGTAAGAAATTTTGTAGGAGATAACAATGGTGGAAACAGAAGAGAGAGATGTTTTAATTTATGTTTTAATTAAAACATATCAATAGAAATACTTCTAATTTATGTTTTAATTTTAACATCATTCCCCAAATCATTTTTCGATTCAAATAAACTGCTCGCTAATTACTCATTTGTCCACTTTTAATTTTCATGTTGCGCTTTTCGAAAGTCAATTTGACTAATTTCAAAGTTAAATTACACTATATTAATTTGATATTTAAAACAAAAAAAATAGATATTCAAAAACTATACGAAAAGTACTATAAACTGCAATTTTTTGCATATCAATATGATTAAAAAATATATCGTAAAATGTTAATCAAAGTTCTTATCGTTTGACTCTAAAAAAGAAAATCATGACAATTAAAAATGGACGGAGAAAGTAATATGAATATTATGATACAACGTGTACTTCATTTATCATTTTTTATAGAGAGCATGCAAAATCTATTATAAACAAATAAAAATAAGTTTATATCATTTATATATAATCCAACATGATAAAACTGCTGCTAATTCAAATGGATTGACTTGGATTAATGCAACGACTATGGACTTATTACAAATGGATTTGATGGAACTATATATATATATATATATATATATATATTACGTTAGATTTTGGAGAAAGAAATATAACATGGTAAGATCCTTGGAATTTATGGTCACCACACCAATTATATATTACTAACTACTGTCATTATCTTTAATTATTACACTAATCATCAATTATTATCACACTATTACCTTTAGCGATGATCGCAACTATTATAATTGTCAACCACCACAACTATGAAAAGAAGCCTTTTGAATAAGCGAGACTTTTCCAAAATAAAAATTTGCATGAAACATCAAGCAAAAATAAAAATTTATCTTGATGATCCAATTTTCTTGGAATATATTATTTAGTGTTTTAATTTCCTTTTTAGTCTACTTTGAAAATAATATCTTTTTTCTTTATTGACAATTTTGAAATTCTAACATTCTACATGACACCTTTAAGGTCACAAGATCGACATATATTTAGTTAAAGACGATAAGATCCAAAAGTCTTTTTACATTTTAAAACTTCATATTAAATTAAAATAAAACAAATAAATTAAAATGTAGTGAGTAAATAAATTAAACTAGTGATTTAGTAGACGTAACATTTGTTGGGAAAAAAAACTTCATAATTTTGCGGCAAGCAAAGAAAAGGTTTTATATTTGAATCTCAACTTTGAATAATTAGGTTAATAATAACATTATTGTAAATGAATATTGAAATTAGTTATTTAAGTTAAAATTGGATTAATTATAGAACTAAATGCATTTATTATGTATCGATACTCCATTTGTTTTTTTGAGTGAATAACGCGCTTCACTTCTCATTTGATTAATTATAGAACTAAATTCATATATGTACAATAATCCACCTTTTCTTCAATGAACAACACGCTTTATTTATCATTTGATTGATTAAGAACTAAATTCACTATCAAAATAAATATGCTTTAATTAAATACTTTATATGTATGAATACTCTAGTTTCTTTTAAGGGAAAATTGTACATAATGGCAAACTATTAATTCAAATTAAATGGTATAATCACACTTTGATTTAATTGTGTCATGTAGCAAACTGTTTGCCAGCGCCTCTCTCCCTCAAACTCTCGCTCACCACTCTCCTCTCTCCGTCACTCCCCCTATGCTCGCCTCTCTCGCTTTATACAACAGAAGTGTATAAATTGCGTTTCTGTTTGTATAAAGCGAGAGAAAATTGTACATACACATGCAAATACATATATGTTCGTCCTATACACTTATAATTATACAATAAAAATATTCTTCTGCCCAGTTCTCTTTTGCCTTTCTCTCTTTCTCGTTTTATACAACAAAAGTGTATAAATTGTGTTTCTGTTTGTATAAAGCGAGAGAAAATTGTATATACACATGCAAATACATATATATATTCGTCCTATACACTTATAATTATACAATAAAAATATTCTTCTGCCCAGTTTTATGTTTGTATAATGTATAATTTATGTTTGTATAAAGTGAAAGAGAGCGATTTTTTATATACAAATATTTTTGTCAACGATTTATATAAACGAGAGGGTAACAACAATTTATACAAATGGCCTGCCAGCGAAATTATACAATTCTGAAGAGCCAACGAATTATACAATTGCTTCTTTTTGTATATATGTATAGCGAAATAGACAACTTTTAATTGTATATGTATAGCGAATTATACATATATATGTTTGCTATGGAGCGCAATTATGCAAACTTTGCTATAGCATACAAATATGATTTTTTTGTTTGCTATATGTGAAAGTTACTCTTAATTAATTATATTAATTCATCTTATTTTAATTTTGGGTCATTCCAACCCAACACAATTTACATCAGCCCATTGTTGCCTCCAATTTCCAGCCAACATTACAGCCCACCAATATAACTCAATTCTTCTCCGGCCCACAACCAACCGACCCAACTCTCAAACCCAAGCCCATTCCAACAATTCCTCACAACAATACATTATACAATCAGCATTCCAAATCCAAAACAGACCCAGCCCACAACCAATTCCAATAACCCAGCGTACAAACAGCAGTACCCGACCCCACTTCGCTTTTTCTTCTTCTTCTTCTTCAGCGTACAAACAACATAATTGATCGCTCTCTGTTTCAACTTTAGTGCAGCCAATCTTTTGACATTTTGCTATTAGTAGAT
>JAJOOH010027502.1:0-10279 GCA_029582605.1 Solanum gracilifrons
CCAAACCGAAACCGATAATCACCAAACCGATAAATGTATATTATATTTGGTTTGGTTTGGTTTTGATAATTTTAAAACCGATTAAGTTGGTTTGGTTTAGGTTTTGACCAATAACCGATCCAAACCAACCCGTGAACACTCCTAGTTGTAGCGAATGACGCTACTAATTAGGTGTCTCAATTTCAAATTCTACATATGAAAAAATTCCTAATAAAAAATACTTCTCCCGAATGGATCCTAAATTAATCGAACTCCGGTGTAAGCCACAAACCACAAATAGGGAATGAAAAAAAGTCTCACATTCCGAATTTTATGTTGGGCTTATAAAACGAGCTACAGAATGTTGAATGGATCAATGTATAAACAAAAAAGCCCATTGGAGATGCTGAAAACTTTGATTCTGGACCAACTAATCCTTTGGGTTACTTCTTTAGTAAGGTTGTCAAGTGGGTCGGTTAAGCTTCTAATCGATCTCAAATCGATTAGGAAATTAAGCAAATACCCCATAAAAGCAAAATAACTACAAATATATACCCCCTTTCATTCATACCCCAATAAATAATTACACTATATACCTTCCAAATTAATTTCGCTTAACTAATACTAAATCAATATCATATACTATATTGGTATCAGTAAGACATAAATTCGCTTAATTGATACTAAATTAGTATATATATATTACTGACTAATGAGTAATTTTTGCACAAGAAACTTTAATGATACCACAACAATATACATATTCTCTTATAGTAACATTGAATAATGAATAATTTTTGAACAAGAAACCTTAATGATACCAATACAGTATATAAATACTGATTTAGTCTCAATTAAGCGAAATTATCAGTCTTACTGATACTAATACAATATATGATACTGATTTAGAATCAGTTAAACGAAAACTATTAACCTTAGTGAATGGAGGGTATGAACTATAATTTTTTTAAAAGAATGAGTATTTCTTGAATTACTTTAGATTTTGGTATGAACATGTAATTATTTTGAGTTTTATGGTCCATTTATGTAGTTTTTCCAATATTAAACTGACTTAAGCTCGCTAAAAGATTAGAGGGCCGGATTTAAGGGTTTGGCCCGCTGGGCTAGCCAGCCCACTAAGGGATCGATTTAAGGCCTCTCACGGATCGGTCTGAGACCCAAATCGGCCCACTAAGGAATTTTTCTTTTTAAAAAAAACTAAAACTAGTAATTAAAACATAAAACATTTAAATATTTCATTTATTCAATTTTCTCAATTTAATCCACAAAAGAAAACATATAAAAAGTGTTTTTTCTTCTTCTTGAGTTTGATTTTGTTTGATATAGTCATCATACATAGATTTTGTAATAAGTCTAATTTAATAATTAAAATTATAAAAGAACAACAAAATATTGGGTGTCAAGCAACTATTGGGCGGGTTATAGCAGAACTTGTTTATTTTGATTCAATCCATTTCAATCTGCCATTTGACTGCTTGCATTCATCCAATGAGTAAAACTATTTCAAATTTCAAAAGATATGATAAAAAAAAGGGAAAAAATCAAATTGTTCTTAAATGCTTGATATGACGAAACAAATCATATGTCATTAGCTCTAAGCAATAATTGTAAAGGTGCACTTATTCCTCAATCTTCTCAATGAGAATATGTCGAATTCGTACCTCGACTTCTAGCCCCGTTCTTAATAGATTATTAATGCGTATAATTTAAATTCTAAATGAAAATTGTGAGAATGATAAATTTTTTGTGCGTGTCATCTATACAATGCATTTAGATAATTTAGACGGTTTTTATTTTTTACAACCATCTCAAATTAATAAATAATAATAATAATTTGATTCATAGTTATATATTTATAGATATTCAAAAAATTAATTTCTTATTATATTTACCAGGTCCGAACAAAAATTATTAAATTCACGTAAATCATAACTTATAATCTTGCTCCGCACTGTCCATCAATTGGCTACTAGTTAAGCAAATTAATAAATTATGCTAATACACTGGAACAAGCTTAACTAAATTGTTCAATGTAAAGAGAGAGAATAAAACATATTGGATTCCTTGTATAGTGAAAAAGCCTTTTATTAATTAATATTAAAATGCATTATAGTTTTATAAATTAATTATTTCACCCTACTCCACTTATATAGAAACGAATCTAATCTTAATTAATATTTGATCATTAATTAGTGTACAATTTATATTAATTAATCTATCCTATTCCATGCACGTTACTTTAAAAAATCCCACTAAAAAAATTAAATGCTTCTAATTAATGAACCTTTCCATATTTGAGTTCATTATTTTACTATATATACCTAAAAATGAATATATACCTAATAACACTTAAAATTATTTTTCCTTTTTGCAGGGGGAAAAAGGCTAATGTTTTTTTTTTTTTAATTTAAAAAAGAAGAAGTAAATTTACACTATACGTAAGAGGTGAGTGCATAAGCATATGACCTCACCATTAATACAATGTACAATTAACCTTAATTTTGCATCAAATATTAGTTAATTAAACAATATCAAACCAATTCGTTTGAGCTTTAATTACCCCATTCACTTCATTTAATGTGAACTTTGTTTGATTGAATATGGTTAAAACTATTTTCTTTTGTAACTTGTTGTGTTGTGAAAGAATGAAATGTGAAGTTCAAGATTAATTAATAAGTTTTAAATATAGAAAGATGTGTCGTTTTATTCGAAATATTTAAAAAGAAAAAATGTGTCACATATTAGAACAAAATTAAGAGAGAGTTAGTTAAATAATTTGACGGTGTAAATATTTTCTGCAACATCATTTTTGACAAATACACCAAGTCCCAGGTGGTGTCACAAGACAACACTTCATTGTTTTTTCTTTACTAAATATGTATAAATAGATACTAAATAAAATATATCTAATATGTTGGGTATATAATAAATATAAGAAATAACACAACTTATTATTGTGATATATTTATTTGTTCACCTTTTCAAATGTAAACACAATTTATAAAAATTAATTACTTCATACATTATTGACCATCAACTATCAGACAATTTATACATAAATACAATTATTGTTAGGTATATAGCAAAAATTAAATTTTCTTCAAATTTTTCATATTTTACATTCTTTTAATAAATTTTTTTAACTTCACCGTTATCATCAGATAACCTTAATATTTCTATCAATAAAAATGATCTAATAATATAAAAAACATTATTATCAAATCACCTTAAGAATATGTAAAAAATCTTTTTACCGTTGGCACATGCAGATTAATAAAAAAACAGGTGGACGAAAAGTTTGAGTCTTATAGCCATCATTTGACCAATTGGATACACTGCATTATAATTAACTTTTTGGTCCTCATAGAAGGTTCTTTTTTTGGCTAAACTAATAAATTTGGCCCCTCAAGATATTCCATTCAAATCATTCTCAACCATTCTTTATTATGCCAAACAATAAATCCATTTCCTTTATAAATTAGCCACCTTGTAGTACCATATTTTGCATGTAAAACAAACATGGATGAAGTGAAATATAGAGGTGTTCGGAAGAGGCCATGGGGGAAATATGCAGCCGAAATTCGCGATACTAATAAACAAGGAGGGGTTCGTGTTTGGCTAGGGACATTTGGCTCTGCTGAAGAAGCTGCTCGAGCTTATGACAAGGCGGCTTATAACATGAGAGGGCATTTGGCAATTCTTAATTTTCCTGAGGAGTATAATTTACCTAGGAGCTCTTCTCACTTCTACAACAATTCTCAATCAATGGCATCGTCGTCTTCAAGTAATGTTCATGCAAGAAATGATCAACAAGGAACCGGACAAGTTCTTGAACTTGAATATCTTGACGATAATGTGCTTGAAGAACTTCTTAGTTGCGATCAACAAGCAAATAAGAGAAAATGAAGATCGTTATTAACATCCTTTATATCATTATAAAGCTAAGTATATAGCGTAATATATACTAATAAACCTTAGAATGGGGTTTTTATTTCAATAAATACCGCATGAAGAGGGGACATAAAATCTTACCTCTTCATAGCCTATATATATATATAGTAGAGTTGGATGGGACAACTCTTCACAATGGTGGTGCATTTTATGAACATATATGCAATTAATTAATGTGTGCTAATTACCTATTAAATTTTGGCCAATATTAATGCTAATGATTAGCTATTGAGTGTATGTTCATACCAATTGTATGAGATTTGAAACTTCATTTGCTATGGGAAAACAATGTTTATGTAGCTTTCTAATTAATAAAGTTGATTTTATACATGTTTCTTGGCAGCATTAATTCTTTGCTATATGCTTCCACTTTGTGTTACTGTCCTTATCATTTGGTATCTAAGTATTATTCAAGATATAATTAAGTAAATAAAAATGTTATTTCATGGGAGTGTAGCATTTTATTTTTATACCCCGTGATTAAACCTTTGGCTACACATCGAACTTTTGAGTTAGAGACTCTCCACCATGACTCATTACCAAAAATGACTTACACGCGTGCTTGGCAATAAAAGAAGAAATAGGCTCAAACGTGAAGACACACATCTCATGGAAATATTTTAATTTAGAATACGTACGAGACTATGTATTGACTGGATGCGTACTTGCATGATCAATCGATGGACAGGGAAATTGCGTGAATGAGGTTCCTTTGAATTTGCCAGAACTGTCATCACTAATTTATACCCAATGGACCACATAGGTTTAATTTTTAAGATTACGCTAAGTGTAGCTAAAAGTTCAAGACCACTCATTATGATGTAAAATGGCCATTCTTGCAAATCACCCTTTCTCTTTATTTTGGATGATTGGCCAATTATTGAATCATGGGCAAATTACATAAATCACATACTTTTAAGGCAAAATTACAATCTATCCCTTTAAAAGTTTATAATTACAGAAATTCCTCAAACGGATACAATAATATAAGCACTGATACATTAATCTGATGCGCAAGATACATTAATCGTTAAGTAAGATACATTACATTTTATATATGATACACTAATCTGATGCGCGAGATACACTAATCTGATGCGCAGATACATTAATCTGATGCGTGAGATACACTAATCTGATGCGTGAAAATGAGGGATTTTGGAGATTTGTAAATCTTATAGGAAATAATGGTAAGCTGGCCCATTGGGCTTCTAATAATAACGGTTGATTCATCCTGCTCATTGGCCCAGTGTGTAACTAATCAATTTTAGGATTCAAACTTTGATGTTTTACATTTTGGCCCCTAATGTTTTGATTGTTTGAAAATTCAAACTTTGGTATATCCATTAAATCATACTAATTTATCATGATTAAGTCATAAATTAAGTTGAGAAGGTATATTAACTATAGTTTAATGATATATTATTGTATGCAAAGGGTAAAATAACTTTACCGTCACTAAATGTTTACACTAATCCAATATATACATGATATATATTTGTACATATGTTTTTTAACATCTAATCATGATTAATTGCTCATCTTATTAATACACATGAACTTTAATTCAAAAAATTTACTGCAGATTTATCAAAATTGGTAAATTCCTCTAAACATAAATTAGAATAATATATATCTATAATATATATTATGCACCTGATCTTAAAAGAAGACACAATCATTTATATTCTTTTGTTTTTAGTCCAAAAAATCATTTATATGCGAATAATTTTTTTAGCAAATTGCTGCATTATTGTTAAAAAAATAAAAAGGTAATGTCCTAATCACTTTAATTTGGAAGCTTTTTCTTCATATTTTTGTCAAATTACCATTGAATTGAAATCTTTTTTTAAAGGAAGAATGACCTGAAAGACCCTTGTACTTGGCTTCGTTTGTCAGTTGAACCTTCATACTCATCACTTTGCCAACTAGACCCTTAAACTCATCAGAATACAACATTTTAAGCCCTTTTCTCCTCTGGTCAGTGTGCATGTAATGGACGTGATTACACATGGAATTTCACATCATTTTTTACTGCCACATGCGAAATTAAGTGCTAAAAAAATAAAAATAAATCAAATAGATCAATTTTTTAATTTAATTTCTTAAACTTTTCAAATAGTCATCTTCTTCATATTTGGTCACAAATTGAGCACTAAATTCATACCATTAGATCAAATTCTTCTTGATTTAACTTGTAAATTCAACTACAAGTTCACCAACACAAACTCAATGAAGCCCAATCAAATTTTTTAATTAATTTTACAAATTCACAAGACCCATTTATTATTTTTTAAAGCTTTTTCAAGCTTATTAATGGAGTTTTAAAATTTTTAATAGTCACAATCATATTTCACATTATCCACATCTCCTCGTTGAAACCATCTAATAAAAGAATGATACTAATATTTTTCAAACCTAAAAAATGAAAATTTTAGAAGAAGTTGAGGCTACTGATTTGTATAAAAAAAAAGAAGAAGAATTAGAGGCGGAGAAGAGTGAATGTGGGGATGGAGAAAGAAGAATGGGCTGGAGAAAGAAGAAAGTTGAGGGTTGTGGTGAGGTGTAGAGGAGAGAGGGCTGGTGGAGAAGAAGAAAGGGTGGGTGTGGGTGAAGGAGGGTCGAAGAAGATGAATCTTATTTTTTAATTTTGTTAAATTGATTTTTTTAAAAGTAAAATATTGTTTTAACTCGCTTTCAAGCGCGTGTAATCACGCATATTTTCAACTCACCAATATTAATGTCACTTAAGCTTGGTCAATGATCAGAAGGGTTTAAAATATTGTGTTCTGGTGAGTTTAAGAGTTTGGTTGGCAAAGTGATTAGTAGGAGGGTCCAACTGACAAACGGAGCCAAGTACAGAAATCTCCCAAGTCATTCCGCCTTTTTTTAATTCACCTTAATTATATTAGTACTTTATTCTTGCCTAGTCCTCTAGAATATTTACCATTATTTTTTTATACATAACCTAAGCTTCTTTAATTTCACTAAAAACATAGATTTTTCTTGATGTAGGTGGTATTCAAATCCGACTTAATCTGAATTTGTGTCGAATTTTTTTTATATTGTGATAAACCTCTCTCCAATAAAGATAACTGTATGTCTTGAGTTTAAATTTAAGACCTTTTAATTAAAAATAAAGAAGTAGTTACTACTACACTATTGGCCCAACCCTTGTTGAGATTTTTATTGTTGCTATTGAGGTAACCTGTTACAAATGACATAAATTCAATCGCACATAACTGATAAAGAAAAAGATGAACAGATCAATCATACATGATAGGAGATAAATCGTCTGATTAAGAAAGAAGGGTTCCGCCTCTCGCTAATACAATACATGGATAACCTTGACATGACTCAATTTGCTCTTTTTCGGGCTTCTTCTCATTCTTCTTTGGCACCTACGGTAGAGATCGGAGGTATTTAGCCCCTAAAAGGGATTGCAATTTTAGATCCTTGGGAAATCCCTTTTCTTAATAGCCTTATTCCCCTTTCATCCATTTCTTTAATACTCGCAAGCAGGACTAGAACTGCACAAGCAATAACGTCCAAGATGATGTCCATAATGATATTAATTAAACTTTATTTGTTCTAAATTTGTCATCAAATCCATAATCCGTCTTAGTTACGATTCACCATTACATATAATAAATGAATTTTATAATACAAATACAAAGTCCAAGCTAAATTAACTATATCTGAATTCTTCCAAACTCGTAATAGTAGTCCTATTTTTTTCGAACATCAGCTCCTCAAACTTGTTCCATGTTGCACAACAACAAATTCTCATCAGAAATCTCACACAAAACATAGTTGGTGATTATCCACGAACATATATCATAGTCATTAATCTTTGTTGTAATTTTCAGTGAAGATTTTATTGTAATTTTCCACAAACATACATTTTAATCTGATCCACAATTAAATGATCATATAGTCTCACATAAAATGTGGCATATTAAATTTGTTATGTACCAGGATCATACTCATTATTTTCTAGTTTCTTTTAATTCCTTTTTATCCATCTTATTACCTTTCTTTAATTTTTTGGCCTTTTTTCCCCTTGCAACGCCGATGTGCATCACATTTTGCTATGTTCTATGTCAATGCGAGAATCGAGTTTTTTTCATCTTCTATGATATATCAAAAACCAAATCCTAATTATTCTAAGTCAAATATTTGACCATTCCTTCATTCTAGATAAATATTCTAATATAAGTCAAATATTCTTAGTGGAATATGTAATTCAATTCCCCAAACCTTTTTCAAATTGGAAATGCAATATAATATTTGCATCCAATAGGTCAGACACTCCATTTATATCACAAGATTATTATTTTCCATAAAATAAAATTTGGGGATTGAAGAACCCATGAGGTGTGAACAAAAGAAGAAATTAAAGATAGATACGTCCATCAAAAAAATATAGTAATAAGATGTTTGTAATCCTTCCATCACTAATTAAGCCTTATGAATAAGGATCGAAACTTCATTCTACTAGGGAGTATAGTCCACATGAGTCTTTTTCAATTGAATTATGTATTGAATACAACAACAAAAACAAGTAGTATTTCTATTCAGTCGTCTCAAACTAGTAGAGGTTTGTTTAAATCAACTCTTCGTTGACCATGTTAATTATTCCCTTTAAATTCGTACTCTTAAGGCAAACATTATACAAAATAAGTTCTTAATTAATACCAAATATGTTTATAAAAGGAAATTAAAAACGACAACGATGATGAATAAGAAGAAAACAAAGATGAAAGGAAACTCGAAGCGTTTTTCCTAGATACTCTATATAGGAATTCATCGCTATTCCTTTCCTCCAGTAATAAAGGTTCATCTCGACACGATGATAACTTAAAATTTAAAAATTTCAAAACATATAAACCTCACTTTCTTATCATCTTTTTTGGGTCTTCTGCTCCAAGAAGTTCCTCTAGCACACTATCATCAAGATACTCAAACTCAATGATTTCTTTCTCTTGATGACCAATTGATGAAATTCCCCTCTCTAAACTTCTACTTGGAATATTAACATTTAATGAAGTACGATAATTATAATAATGTGGATCATTAAGCTTAGAATAATACTCATTTGGGAAATTCAAAGTAGCAAGATGTCCCCTTAGGTTAAATGCTGCCTTATCATAGGCCCTCGCCGCGTCCTCGGCCGTATCAAACGTCCCGAGCCATTGGCGAGCGCCTTGTCTCGTTGGGTCACGTATCTCCGCTGCAAATTTACCCCACGTACGCTTCCGAACGCCTCGATATTTGATCAAATCATTACTATCCTTGCCATTTTCTTTCTCTAATTGTATGATTTTTTTTCCTTTAGAAGAAGATGAAGAAGAACTACTATCCATGTTGATTATTATATGTGGAGGATTTTTTTTTTTGCTGGCACACACCACATTGACGTATTAATTTTGGACATGTCAATGTCTATTTATATAGAGCTCAAGAGATTGTGACTCATAAGATTGTTGAAATCAATGAATCTTTATTATTTGTCTTACTAGTACTCTATGTAACTAATCACATTTTTATGCCATCATGCCACATGTCACTAATTACGTGTTTTACACCATCAGGTCACATTCACATATTGTAACAAGTAATTATGTCTTATTTTCAAAATTACAAATCATATATTTTCAGGATAATTTTTTTATACTGACAGTGTATATAATTTAAAATTGTAAACTTATGTTGTTTTGTTTTTAATGGGTATCTAGAAAAAAAGAACTTTCTCTGCATGGAAGTCTCTTCAAAGATGTCAATAAAATTCGATAATTATTCTACCAAATCTACTATGCTACTATGCTTATATATAAATTCAAAGAAAAAAGAGAGAGAGATAGTTGAAGCTACTTTTCACTGCTAAAACTTTATATCTATATAGTGTTTTAGGTTGGAATTTTGTCGTGGAGATAGATTTTGTTGATCAACATAATAGTGAGGTTGCAAGAATATTGTAAGGTGGTAATATAATATAATATAATTAGCCAAACACACACAGGTATATATATATATATATATATATACGTAATGTATCAAGAATATATATAGTAGCTAGGGGCGTTCACGGTTTGGATAAAAACCAAACCAAACCGATAAAATAAAACCGATTTTATTTGGGTTTGGTTTGGTTTGGTTTGATTTTAGACTTTTGAAAACCAATAGTATTTGGTTTGGTTATGATTTTATTCGAAAAAAACCGAAGAAATAACCGAACCGAACCGATGAATTATATACATATATTTTATTAATATACATACTTAATATATTATTTTTATAAACAGTTTTAAAGATCTTATACATATTT
>JAJOOH010027504.1:0-23025 GCA_029582605.1 Solanum gracilifrons
GTGTTGGAAAAGTGGCTTGTGAGTTAGACTTACCAAATGACTTGACTCCAGTTCACCTGGTATTTCATTTCTTCATGCTTAAGAAGTGCATTGGTGATTCGGTATCTATCCTTCCTTTAGAAGGATTAGGAGTTGATGAGAACCTTTCTTACGAAGAGGTCCCAGTTGAGAATTTCGATCGGCAAGTTAAAAGATTAAGGAATAAAGAAGTGGCTTCCGTTAAGGTTCTATGGAGGAGTCACTTAGTTGAGGGTGCTACATGGGAGGACGAGGCCGATATGATGTCCCGTTATCCTCATCTTTTTCCTTCTACTCCTATTCAAACTTGAGGTAGGTAATTTCTCTTGAGTTCTTGGTAATTTTGGGAGGCATGTGTGTTGTGCGAATTTTCCATGATTTCCCTTATATGTTGCATGTTCTTATGAGGATCCATGAATTTTTTAGCCTGAGTTCTCATGATCTATATGTTCCTCATGTTGAATTGCATTGTTGTATGATGATTGTATATTTGGCTTCATGAGGTGAAATGACTAGCATGCTTAGCTATGTTTTGATGAAATGACATGTTGGCTTAATATTGTTGTGTTGAGCTTGTTTAAGTTGGAGAAGGTAGTTCCTCCTATGTTTATGTGAAATAATTAGTTTCATGCAAATTGGTTTTTGGTAGATGTAGTTCCTACTTCCATATGTTGCTTTGACTATGTCTTGTGATAGGAGATGAAGTTTCCTCCTTGTGAATATTGCTTATGGTGAATAGTGCATTTGTGAGTTTTACTCATTTTTGATGTATCATGCATATTGGGCTGCTAGTCTAGAGTTTCTAACTTAGTTGGGTGCCTAGGTTATCATTCGGGGACGAATGTTCCCAAATAGGGGATAATTTAACACCCCAGAAATCTAATGACCTAAGCTAAAGCCTAACATGTAATCTAGTGGCCTAAAAAGGGTTAACATCAAGATGATATTCGTAAAATGACCTCCCTCATATAGTACTAAGTTTATAGTCCCTAGACGTCAAGGCATGGCCCGCCCAAGGACCCCACAATGGTCCTTGAAGAGGACTAAGGGGGCTGCCCAAAAGCTTCCAAAAATAGCACGAACCACGAAACTCAACCTACGAGTCATAGGTTAACTCACGCCCCATAGATGGTGGTCGTGAGTCACCACTTAGCCTCACTAAACTCCTCCCCTAAACTCCCTAGTCTCAGTCCCAATCGGCGCCTAGCCAGTACGGGGAGTCACCCAACCAACGGACCGTTGGTGGGTGGCGTGGGTTGAGACTTAGTCTCCCCAACCCTTGGCTTGATCTCCCCCACTCTAACCCAAACACCGAATGACCAGTACGGTCTGTGGGTCTACTCACGCTCCGTAGGTGAAGGTTTCGTGAGTGGGGTTCTGCAAAAGCTGCTCAAGTTGGCTAGGGGTCAAACATTTCAACTAATTCCTAATTAATTAAGTAAGGGTTGGGGCGGTTATACTAAATTATTTTAGACTAGTATAAGTACTTTTCAACCATTAAACTCAACTTAACATCTCATAACTCACAAGACCCAAACTAAAACCCACTTCTCTCTCAAAATATTCTCTTTCTAAACTCCATTGAAGAACAAAGAAGAAGCTCAAGCTAGGGGTTCAAGAACCAACCTTGCTTCTCCAATTTCATGAGGATATCAACCTAAGGTATGGATGCTTTTCATTCTTGGGTAGCTATCCCCCATGAAGTCCCTTAAAAGTGATTTTTTAAGACTTTCAAACCCTAGGGTTTTACTAATCACGGGTCTTCTTCCAAAACAATTTCTATTGATCAATTATGATTTATTATGATTAATTATGATGCTTATGGTTATATTTTTGTAGTATTTATGGTTTTTGATGAAAATCTATCTTGGACCCATGATTTCCTTTTTCTTCCTAAATTGTGAACTAAGATGTGACTTGATTGGCCATGGAAGTTGGAAATTGACTATGTTTATGTTTATTTGATTCTTGAATCATGAAATCTCTCTATATATTGTGGTAATTCTATAATGTTAGGGTTGATGTTGATTCATGGCCTTGAAGGGCAATTGGCTAGGGTTTGTAAATGTTGATGTTGATTCCCAATGGTATGTGATTTACTTTGACGGTAATGATCCTATATCTAGTGTTGTGGTATTGATGTAATATCCTTCCTCCCTATACCCTATGAACTTGATTATGTATGAAGTATGTATGTATGCTTATAATGAATTTGTTGGGTTGATTGAAAGGACATTCTCATGATCACAATCCGACTACTATGTGAAAAGCTTACTCACATAAGCATACTAGAATCTAACCCTGTTGGCATATCATAAGCATAATAGAAGATAATTGAGTTAAGAAAGTAATGTATAGAAGGTTAAATCATTATAAAACTTAAATAATAAGGAATACCTATATACTAAATCTGAATGTATGAAAAGTGAGAGTTTAACAACAACTGAAAAGTTAAACTCCAGTATTAAAGCTGAAAGTAACTACGTTTGAAATAAAGCCTCTACTGACTAGAAATGCTAGGACAGGACCTAGCGAAGTCTAGCAAATACTAAAACTAAAACTAAAAGCAAAGACAGAAAATGATGTCAATCGTCCTCGAAGAATGAGGACTCACCACTGATGCTGCTGAATTGAAGATCAAGAACCGATCTATGCGTGATCTGGAAGAGGAGAACCTGAACCTATATCACGAGAAGATGTAGCGCAAAGTATACGTAAGTACTTGAAAGGTACTGAGCATGCTTGATAGAGTAAAGCTGAACAATAATCATAACTTAATTAAAGCATAAATACTAAGCAATGATAAGAGATAAACATAATACTATACTAAGAATATTGAACATGAAATAACTTAATCTAATGACCAAGTTTATAACATGCTGAGACTGAAATGTTTTAACGACCCGAGAGCACACCCTAGTCGTTACCGGTGTATTCGACCTCGAAGAGGTCTTATACAAGCCCTTATCATTGTTCATAGCATGTATCATAGAATAAAATCATGGTAAATTTAAAACGTTTACTTTGGAAGTTCAACTTCACTTCATGTATGAAACGCATAATCTAACTTTATCACAATGTACCATCTAGACATAGAAGCATCAAAATGGGACTTAGTCGTTACATCAATAAGAAGTCTTGAAATAGAAAGTACAACAATGTCTTTCAACATAAGTAAAGAACTAAACATAGAAGCTAGATCATATGGTCTTGTCCTCGGACTTGGGGACTCACCAACTTGGGAAAGCAACTCCAAGTGTCTTGAGAAGTAAGGTTGAATCCTCAACGGCCCGAACCTAAATGTTTGGGGAAAAGGGATATAATATGGTTTAGTACAACACACGTACTAAGTATGACTACTATGCATAAAAACCATTGAAACATGCATAAAAGGACAATTAGTCAAAACATGCTTTTTACCAAGTAAATCCAATATGCACACAAAGTAAGCATCATAGTCCAAACCAACATAATATCATCCCAACATGTAGACAACCCAAGCATTAATAGTGCAATGCAAAAAATAGAACCCCATAACCCTATTCAAAGCCAAGTATCACTTTAAGCAACCTACTTCATGCATACATTCATAAGATCATATTTCATCATAACTTACCATATTCATAATGATCATACATAACATAGCTTCAACATACGTAAGTCATAATCATCATAATCATAAGAGAAAACTACTACAACCATCTCTTGCGTTCCCACAAGGGCAATGTACAAGAGAAGTCCCATACCCTCCCTTACACTATGTAGAAACCCTTAAGAAAGCCCTAGTAAGAGTTCACACCTTTCATACCTTCATTTACTTTTATATTAGGGAAATATTGCAATAACCGACATAGACCATGAGAGCGACATGGAATTCGGTGTTCTCCTCCCACACCCAAAAGAGAGGGTTAACACTTGCCTAAGGTGTAACCATTCGTACATAGCTATCTAGGTGGATCCACTAAACTAGAGTCCTATGTGGGAATATAGTTAAGGGTCAAGGAGATTGCTTATAGAAACCCTAACTTACTAAACGTGGGGGTTTCCATCTCATGAGACAACACATACCGTGGGTAATCCGGACTTGTTAAACGTGAGGAAACCCATGTAGGGAGCCGAACTTACTAAACGTGAGACCCCCATCTCATTTACATGGCCTTTCGGTGCTAAGCATCTAATTCCCTTTTGTAATCATCTTTCGTCATCACATAAGTTCACATTAGCCTTTACTAGACTCTTATGTAGACATCTTACCATAATAGCTCATATGTGTTCATCAGTGAGTAACAATCTTTTCACTTTAGAAATACTTAGCAAGTGTGTATACTTTTCACTTTACATTACATTATAATCATGAGAACTACCTTTCAATCATATAGCAATCATACAATAACATACATACATACTTCATAGCTAATTCAAGTGTAGAGGGTTAAGGATGAGAACACTAGGTCATTAACACCACAACACATTAGGTATAGCATCAATAGAATCTAAGTAATTCACCTTTCATACTTGAGTTCAAAGAAGAAGCAACCTTCATACCTTCTTGCCCTTGATGGTACATCCATACTTCAACTACCAAAAAATTCATAACCAATAAATAATACAAGGTAATTCATGAAGTAATAACATAATCAACATCAATAGATGCAATTGGCATATTCCCTTCATAGCCTTCAAGGCTTCATTCAATGACTCAACCCTAATTTCATATAAATTATACATAACCTAGGGTAGAATAATCATATAAACATGAATTACATAGCATCACATTCAATTCATAGCCTTCAATCAATATCCAACATAAACTAGGGTTAGAATTAGGAAAAGAAGGAGGAACATAGGTCTCATGGGGAATTCTTCAAGAAACCATCAATACAACATAAATGCATCCATAATTGTTCATATAACATCAATCAAATTCAGTTTATAACATCAATTTCACTTTAAAAAGAAGACCCACGGTTTTAGATTGAAACTTAGAAATTGGAGATTGTGAAATTCATCTTGAAGGGGCCTCTTGGGGAAAGGAATCCCAGAAGTGATAAGCAACCATACCTTATTGACGAATTAACCACAAAAATTCAAGTTGAAACCTTGGAGATTCGGTCTTCTTTTTGAA
This sequence comes from Solanum gracilifrons, assembly GCA_029582605.1. NCBI lineage: Eukaryota > Viridiplantae > Streptophyta > Magnoliopsida > Solanales > Solanaceae > Solanum > Solanum gracilifrons. The sequence continues at coordinate 5,144 of JAJOOH010027504.1, forward strand.
GCTCCAATCTTCTTCAATGGAGTTCTTGAGGAGAGAGAGTAGACAGAAAGAGGAACTTTAGGTTTTGATCTTTGAGATTTTGCGTTTGAGTGATAAAACTGATGTAAATTGACTTAAAAATTATTATATACACGTCCCCTAAAGTACCCTAAATACCCCTCACTTAGTTGGACTCTTTAATGAAGTAAAAAATCAATTTCTGAATTTCTGCATTTTTGTCGCGGAACAAGTCTGCGACGCGGAGTTGTTCTCTGAAGATATTTGGAATTAAATTTCTAGATAGTAGACTTCGTGACACGACCGTATCGCGAGATAAATTTTTTCTCCTTGGGGGAGCTAGTCCGCGACGCGGACCTATTCCCTCCAAGTGCATTTTGCAAGCAAACTTGCTTGGCCACGGTTGGGGTCCTCCTTGGGGTCCCTTAGAGTGGCCCCAGGGCATTGTATTTGAATGTTTTGACCCTAAAAACATATGTTTACCTAATTTAAACCGTTTTACAAGATTATACCATCAGACGACACTCCCAAACCTGCCTCAAACCTAAGGACACACTAGAACACATTCTTCTCTAGTTTCCGGACGTCGTGGTCGTTTCTTCATGTTTAGACTTTTACTCTTCCAAATCAAGTCAATTGCATTAATTTAGGTTTAGAAACATCGTTTCTACTATTTTTGAGTCATTATTCATAAGGTGAGTCTCTAACTTAAGTGATAGAATTTCTGGGGTGTTACAAATGTGACTATAACTGATAACATGGTCAATGCAATAAAATCTCACTGAACTGTGGGAGCTGCAAATAACTGGCATAAAACCACATGAGCTTAATGTGGAGTCCGATGTATATGACCCATTGTGAGGACCCAATATACCCTGCCAGAGGTATAGAGACATGACTTTGTGATAGCTAAAATGATGCCCACAGAGGGGACTTACAACCTACAAGGCGCATAGTTCTGGGACTTGAGAGTGACTAAATCTAGTCCACCCTGTATTAAGCTTATTCTACTTGATTATGTAATTGAGCAATTTATGATTGAAATGTTTTAATACTGGATAGCTTAACATACTGACATGTTAACTGAAAATGCAACATTAATGTATTCATAATGAAACATTCAAATCTGAGGCATGTATATCTGAAATATCCAACCTTGCATGTGTAATTCATGATATAAAAGAACTACATAGTTAGGGCTATAAATTTAAGAAGGAATCTACACAAAACCATACTAAAATCATGATAATCTAAACATGAAATTCTTGAAACCCTAGGTCTAAACATGATGTGGGGAATCAAGAATCTAACTGAAATCTAGGGACCTAATGGGTGAAAGGAACCCACTAGTCAAATCCCACATATCTGGTGACAAATTCCATGGAGAAATTTTTTGATTTATGGTTGGAACTGACAAAAACTTGGTGCATTTTGGAAGAAGGGTTAGTCGACTTCTTTTTCCTCTTTTGCTCTAAGTTTGATCGCCTAATTAAGAAAGGATTGAGTAGGGCAGGTTCGAATTCATTTACTAGGCTAAAACTGACCAAAACCACATAGTTTAGGGGTTAAACGACGTAGTTTAGGTGTCCAACGCATATGGGAAAAGACCAAAATGACCCTACTTAAAATTCTGACGCAGGTGACCACGACCCCTCTGATGGTCCGTCAAAAGAACTATGGATCGTGGAGCTGGTCATGGTCATGGTCCTGTTAGTTTTTGGATTTGGGTGTCCCTATTATGGTCCACTTCATGGACCGTGTGAAGGATCACGGACCGTGAAGGTCCTCGTGGTCCTTCACCAGGGCTAAGGGTTGCACTGGACAAACTTTACGGGAGCCACAATCGCTCGTCGTCGAGACCAAGGCCCGTGAAGGGTCCCGTTGTTTGACGTCTGGGCCTGGTGGACTCTGACTGGCTTCTACTAGTGTTAAAATGGTCTGTTAGGTGGTCCACAACCCGTGAAGTTCTCTGTGGTCCACCCCGGCTGTAAGGTGATGAAATCCACATAGGTCTACGAACCGTGGACCCTATCACGGTCTATGAACCCTGCCGTGGTTTACTGGTTCAGGTGATTTCTGCTGTATTTTTCGATGTCTGGGCTCCAAGATTTTACAATATCTCTCCCTTGGGAACATTCGTGCTCGAATGAAGTCTAAACTAGCTGGATAGGGAGGGAAAGTGCTACAAGCCCTACCACTAATCACAAAAAACTGATTTCTGACTGAACGGAGGTCCAAGAACATGCAAATATGCTGAAAATGCAAGTACAAATGGAAGGAAAATGATACTAAGACTGAAGCTACGCATGAATGACTGAAAAACTTAAGAGGAACTATTACCTCAAGCTGCAGTGGAATCGAAAGGAAAGAGATGAGGATGTTTGGCCTTCATGGCTGCTTCTGCTTCCTAAGTAGCTCCCTCTATGGCTGAATTCTTCCACAAGACCTTAACTGAAGAAACTTCTTTATTTCTTAATCTTAGAACCTGATGATCAAGAATATCAACTGGTACATCTTCATAAGTGAGATTATCGTTCACAACCACATTTTCTAAAGGTACAATAGATGTTGTATCACCCACACACTTCTTCAATAATGAAATGTGAAAAACCGGATGTACTGCTGCTAGTTTTGTTGGCAACTCTAACTCATAAGCCACTTTACCAACTCTTTTCAAGATCTTGTAAGGGCCTACATATCTGGGGCTGAGCCTCCTTTTATTTCCAAATCTCATTATCCCCATCATAGGTGACACTTTAAGGAAAACCAAATCATCAACTTGGAACTCTAATTCCCTTCTCCTTACATTTGCATAGGACTTCTGGTGACTCTGGGCTTTCTTAAGTCTATCTCTAATGAGTTGCACTTTCTCCATAGCATCGTGCACTAAATCTGATTTAATCAAGGGTGCGTCACCTACTTCAAACCAACCAACTGGAGATGTACATCTATTCCCACACAATGCCTCATACGGGGCCATCTGAATGCAGGAATGGTAACTATTATTGTAGGCGAACTTTATAAAAGGAAGGTGATCATCCCAACTACCTTGAAATTGATCACACAAGCTCTCAACATATCCTCTATGTTCTGAATGGTACGCTCTGCCTGACCATTCGTCTGTGGATGAAATATTGTGCTAACATTAACCTGAGTACCAAGACCTTTCGAAAATGACTTCCAGCAATAAGAGGTAAACTTAGGACCTTTATCTGAGATGATAGACAAAGGAACCCCATGCAACCTGACTATCTCCTTAATATAAATCTTGTTGTAGTCCTCCGTCGAATCTATAGTCTTAACAGCCAAAAAGCGTGAAGATTTAGTGACTATATCAACTATCACTCAAATGGAGTCATGTTGTCTGCAAGTACGAGGTAAACTTGTAATGAAGTCTATGTTGATCACTTCCCACTTCTAGGTAGGAATGCTCTTAAGTCATACCCCCTGGTTTATGATGTTTTACCTTCACTTGATGGCAATTAGGGCACTTACCCAAAAAATCCGCTATATCCCTTTTCATACCATTCCACCAAAAGACTTCCTGCATACCACATAACATCTTAGTGGTGCCTGGATGAAAAACATACCTGCAATTATAGGCTTCTACAAGAATCTCCTTTCGCAACTCATCCACCTTAGGAACATATAATCGACCCTGATAGCGAAGATTTAAATCTTTCTAGGTGAACATATATTGAAGGCTCTTTTGGTCTGTGAACATATCTACATAAACACCATTTAAGTAATGTCTCCCAATCTTAAGTGCAAACACCACAACTACAAGCTCGAGGTCATGATTTGGATAGTTCTTCTCATGCACCTTAAGCTGTCTATAAGCATAAACTATAACCTTACCTCACTGCATCAACACACAACCTAGGCCGACTCTTGATTCATTACAATAGATAACATAAACATCTTAATCCTCCGGTAGAGTCAAGACCGGAGTTGTAGTCAACCTAGTTTTCAAACTTGCAAAGCTTTTCTCATAATTATCTGACCACATCAACTTAACCTTTTTCTGAGTCAAATTAGTCAATAAAGAGGCTATCGATGAAAATCCTTCCACTAACCTTCTGTAATAACCAACCAAATCCAAGAAGATTCTGTTATTTGTAGAAGAGGTAGTCTGGGCCATTGTTTCACGGCTACTATTTTCTGGGAATCCACTCGAACCCTTTACTAGACACAATATTTCCAAGAAAAGCAACAGATTGCAACCAAAACTCACATTTGCTAAACTTAACGAATAATTGGCGATCCTTAAGAGCTTGCTAGACAGCCATTAAATTATTCGCATGTTTTTCCTCATTCCTAGATTAAATGAGGATATCATCAATAAAGATGATAACGAACAAGTCCAAATACTACTTGAACACTTTGTTCATCAATTCCATGAAATTTGCAGGACCATTGGTTAGTCCAAATGGCATAACTACAAATTCATAATTACCATACCAAGTTCAGAAGGCTTTCTTTGGAATGTCACTATCCCTGACTCTGAGCTGATGAGAACTATATCTGAGGTCTATCTTTGAAAAATGACAAGCACCCTAAAGTCGGTCAAACAAGTCATCAATAATGGGGATAGGGTACTTATTCTTGATTATGACCTTGTTCAACTGTCTATAGTCAATGCACATTCTGAGTGAACCATCATTCTTTTTCATGAACAACAGTAGTGCACCCCATGGGGAAATACTGGGTCTGATGAAGCCTTTATCTAGATGATCTTTCAACTGCTCTTTGAATTCCTTAAACTCAGTTGGAGCCAATCTAAAAGATGGAATAGAAATAGGCTGGATATTTGGAAGGAGATCAATTCCAAAGTCGATTTCCCTTTCGAGAGGAACTTTTGAAAAATCTTCTGGAAAAACTTCTGGGAACTCATTAACAACATGAACTGTCTTAAGAGTTGGGGTTTCGGAGCTTGAATCCTTAACTTGAACTAAATGATAGAGATACCCGTTCGAATTCATCTTTTTAGCCTTAAGGTAAGAAATGAATCGACCCATACGCACTAAGCTACTACCCTTCTATTCTAAGATTGGTTCGTTTGGAAACTGAAAATAAACAATCCTAGTTCTACAATCGATTTAGGCATACCATGAATGTAACCAATCCATTCCTAGAATGATATCAAAGTCTACCATTTTTAACTCTACATGGTCTGCTGAGGTGACTTTCTGGAAGACTGTGACAGGGCAGTTTTTGTATACCCATTTAGGTATAATTGGGTCATCGACTCGAGTAAAGACTGAGAAGGGCTCTGAGCGAGTTTCTGGAGTAATATCAAAGTTGACTGCTATAGAAGGACTTACAAAGGAAAGAGTTGCCCCTGGATCTAACAAATCATAAACATCTAAGTTAAAGACTCACAACGTATGAGTGACTACATCAAGAAAATCTTCCTGATCCTAGCGAGCCTAAAGAGCATACAACATATTTTGGCGTTGTCCGCCACCTGTACCAGATAAGTTACCTTGTTGAGTCGGGCGACCTGCTGGTGCAGCTGAAGTTGTAAACTAGGCTCTACCATTATTGCTCTCTTGACATTGTTTAATAGAAGGACAATCTCTCAACCTGTGACCAGACTGACCACACCCAATGCATCTTTCCTTTCCTGCAAGACACTCGTCCGAATTGTTCTTAATACACTTAGGACAAGTTGGGTAGGTTCTGGTTCTTAAAACATTCCCCTGAGACATAGAGCCTAATGCCCTACCTTTCTGATCATGTCTGAACTTGGAGGATGGAACACTAGCTGATGAAGGTGCCGGAGCTGAAGACGACCACCTGATTTTTGGTGAGAATCTCATAGTTTCCTGTCATGGCCTTCTTGTTCTCGTTATCCTGTTCTTTAAGCTTATCTCCCTCAACCTGTTGAGCATGAGTCATGAGCCTAGACATTTTCATAATTTCCTACAACATAGCATTTCTACACTCTGTTTTCACTAAGTCTGATACTTCATATAGAAACTTGTTCATTTGAGCCATGGAATCAGCAACATTGTGAGGAGCATACTGAGGATTTGGTAAACTTGATGCCATACTCTTGGACTGTCATGTTACCTTGCCTCAAGTTCATTAACTCCTAAGTTTTTGCCTCCCTAAACTCTCTTGGAAGAACCTCTCTAGAAAGGTTTCACTGAAGCATTTTGAAGTGATAGGACCTGCATTTGTACCACTGTTATCTCTCCATTGAGTATACCATATATGAGCCACATCCTTATGCTAGTAAGATACCAACTCAACCCGATCATTACCAGTTACCTGTATCACTTCAAAGATCTTCTTGACCTCATCTATGAAGTATTGGGGATCTTCTCCGACTTGTGATCCTAAAACTCGGGCGGATTCATCCTAACGAAGTCCCGAACATTAGCTGCAGCTAACCCAACATTAGCATTTGCTGGAGCTTGAACCTGCTGGTTGTTCTGGTTGGTCACAATTAGAGCCAACAACTGGACAGCATTCTGAAATTCAGCATTCGAAACTTCCTGATCTGGGATTGGAGGAGCTGCGTTTGCATTTCTGGCATTCGCATTGCTTTGGTGATCTCTACGACGAGGCATAATTCAAAACGGATAACGAAGGATTAGAACGAGAAGTTGGATCATTCCTCACGCATAATAGGAGTAGAAAGAAAATGAAGTTTTCCTAAAACACTATGTAGCCTCCTTCTTATTAGATGTGGTGCACTTCACACCCATGAAAAAGACTCTACTTAGTGCGGCTTTTCAGACATCCTAGGACTCTTAAAACTAATGGTCTGATACCAAGTTTGTCAAGCCCCAAAGCTACCCCCAGGGCACGGACACAGGACCAAGGCTCTGGAGTGACCACAAGCTAACCCTGTTGGCATATCATAAGCATACTAGAAGATAATTGTGTTAAGAAAGTAATGTATAGAAAGTTAAATCATTATAAAACTTAAATAATAGGGAATACCCATATACTAAATCTGAATGTATGAAAAGTGAGAGTTTAACAACAACTGAAAAGTCAAACTCCAATACTAAAGCTGAAACTAACTATTTATGAAATAAAGCCTCTACTCGTTACAAATGCTGGGACATGCCCCCATCAAAATCTAGCAAAGACGAAAACTAAAACTAAAACCAAAGAAAGACAATTATGTCAATCTTCCTCGAAGAATGAGGACTCACCACTGATGTTGCTAAACTGAAGATCGGGAACCAATCTATGCCTGACCTGGATGTTGAAAACATGAACCTACACTTCTGTTCCAGTGCGCTGAGCCGTGAAGAAAAATGTCAAGTTAGCGATGAAATAAAGCAGTCGGCGTGCCACCGAACAGTTCCGTGAAGTAGTACCATATCGCCCAACGACTCAAAATGTGAAGAGGCTAAAGGCTAAAGCAGGAAGATGATGAAATCGACCAAACAGTGGATCGTCGAATGTATCGACGATCATGAATAACTTCGCCGAATGGTCCTTCGCAGCACATTTTCAAACACTATAAATACTTGTTTAAATTTCTAGCTTAGTATCATATCACTATTATTCTTAGAACCTTTTACACTTTTTATAGAGTCTAAGTTTTAGAGGGTTTTGGAGACTTTGTTCTAATCCCTTGAAGATTCGAAGGGTTTCAACTCCAAGAAATTGGACTTGGGTCTTGAAGATTATTCACTCTTTACGTGTTTTAAGACTTAATCCATCGTACCCGTTATGGTAACACCTTTTGGTATCGATTTTTATCTCATTTTCATGTCTAGCTAAAGCCACAATTCTTAGGGTGTGATTTTGTGGATATGGGTTAGATTATCTGTTGGTTATTTCTTGTTGATGGTTTATATGTTATTTAAATGTGATTTCATTTAGTAGTTGTGTATGAACTTAATGGAGTTCTAGTTTCAAATACGATTTCATCTTAGTATTTTTGGCTTGCGAGAGAGAGAGGTCATAAAACTAAGACTACTAAATTGATAGCCGGTGGTATTGGGTTGACATGGGTTTAGCTCGAGAGATTGAATCCTAGTCCTTCTCCCACACATTCAGCTCGAGAGAATGAATGGGCTAAGGCGGAGGCTGTGCTTAAAGCGGTAACTCGGTGTTCGAGAGAAAGCTAGTCGATTCGTGGTAAGTAGCTTGAGATAGAATTTATCCCCACTATAGTCTAGCCTAGTCACAAATACTCAAAAATTTACTATCAAAAGCATGTACCCAACAATTTAGTTTATCCCTTATTCCTATCACATCCCAAGAATCCCGTTTCTCTATCTAGTTTTCATATATTTTCGCTGTTTGTAGTTGTTTCTTGACTACAAAATCCCCCATTGATAATTCATGGTTGCGTCACCCCCTTTACATTTAGTATGTTTATATTTGATAATGTATATAGCTATGACTAATTAGAACTAAATTTTATTTTTCTATTAATTCTCAAAACCACTCCCTTGGGACTCACCCCAACCCTTGGTTGGGTTACTTTACTATTGTACGATCGTAGACAGTTCAATTGGAAGTTGTGTCTTGATTACGAAAACATCAAGGATCAGACCTTAATCGTGTTATGTTCTTTACCACTGTCTTATGATACCTTTGTTGATATGTTGCTAGATGGGAAAGACAATATCTAACTTGATGATATTCGTAATGCACTAAAATCTAATGAGTTGAAGAAGAACTTTCGAGAAAGCAGAACTAAAGGTGAAGATCTTGTGAGTAGGGAGAGAACATAACATACAAATATTAACAGAAAAAAGCTTAACGCCAGATTAAAGTCTATAGCAAGGAAGCAGAACTTCTATGAGTGCGGGGAGCAGGGTCATTACAAAAGAGATTGTCCTAGACTAAAGGAGAAAAGGGGAATCAAAAGTTGATTACTCTGCAAATATTTGATTATTCAACAAATATTGTTGACAGTGGTAATAATTCTTAAGTCAATGATTTTGTATGTAGGAGAAGTTTTTGCTGTGAGTTCTGATCATAGGCAAAATTCTTTGGTTCTTAATTCTGGTGAAACTTTTCACATATTACCATACAAGAATTGGTTTGCAACTTAAAAATAGATGAGTGGGACTGTCTACCAAGGTGATGATAATTCATTAGAGGAAGAGGAGATTGATATCATCAACTTGAGAATGTTCAATGGCATAAAAAAAAAAATTGAGTTTTGGCATTTTCCTTGAATAAAGAGGAATTTGATTTCTCTTTCGACTTTGGATGATCAAGGGTATAAGTTTTGTTTTTGTTAACTAGCATATATTTCATTCAACCAAATATACAAGTGCAGTTTAGACAGCCTGGACAAGCTTCTCTAGTTACAATCATATACAATATAATTAAGAAAACAAAGAAACTAATTTGGATACTTGGAAATCCCTTGTAAACTACTTCTTCATGCTGCATTTTTTCTGCCTCGTACGTGTATTTGGAGCACCATTTCTTTAATCATCAAATTTGGCTGGCATGTTTTCTTTTGAAATCTAGAGTTGTTCCTAGCTTGCCACAACTTATGCACCACCATTGCAAAAGCACAAACTGTTATCTCGGCTAACCCACCTCTCTTCTTCGCTATTTGACTCATCCTTATAACTTCATCTTCTTATCTCATGGATTGTCTGCTATACCCCTACCACTGTAGTACACGACTCCAAATGTTTGTGGTGTTCTGACATTCAAAGAATAAATGTGCAAACATTTCCATTTGCAGCACACAAAAGACACAATCAGGGGCACAGTGATTGCAAACTTCAGTAGTCTCTCGACTGTTGCAAGTCTCATTTGTATGGACAACCATAGATAAATCAATTTCTACGGCGTATCCTTAGATGCATTGTTAAGTGTTTCCAGGAGACTTTAGAGTGTTCTGGTAACAATGAAATATACGTCTTATGAATTAAGAACTTTCCCCCTAGTTGAACTCCCTGCAATTGCTGCGTTATTATCCCATGACTATGATATCTAGTCCTTGGCTGCTCCCTAGCCTCCAACACTTTCCTCACCACTCAAGAATCATTCTTCTGAATCCGTACTAGGTACATGTATCCTACTTTGATACAGTAGCTATGAACCCATTGCACCCATAAACAATCCTTCTTCATATCTATATCCCATAAAGGTTTAAGAATAACTGCCTTTCTCCAAGTGCAAAGGTTCATTACATTAAGTCCTATTGCTGCTCCTGGTAAGCAAATGTTTTCCCAATAAACTGGACCTTTCTTTGAGACTGTTACAACACCAGTCCATAAGAAAGTTCTACAAAGTTGTTCAATTGCCTTTATTACCTTCTTGGGAATAAGGAAAATATGAGTCCAATAAACATGTAGTCCTAAAAGGTCTGCTTTAATTAATTGTAACCTCCATGCATATGACAATAGTTTGGCTGACCGACAAGTGATTTTAGCAGTAATCTTCTCAATTAAGGGAAGGTATGCATTTACTCCTAGTTTTTGAGATAATAATGGCACTCATAGGTATCTAAATGAAATAGTCCCCTCAGTGAACCCCAAGGCATCAACTATACCTTGCCCTATGTGATCTGTCACCCCTGCTATATTGATGGAACTCTTTTCTATATTTGCCTATAGGCCAGAAGCCTCAGAGAACTTCGTAAAGGTAGCATACATCAATTTGAATAAAATTAAATCAGCCCTGTAATACATCAATAAGTCATCAGCAAAGCAAATATGGATTTTGTTCAATCTTTCACACGTGGGATTATAATTAAAGTCCATATTTGTTGCCATTTGCTGGAGTTTTCTTCCAAGATATTCCATAGCCAATAAAAAGAGATAGGGGGACATAGCATCCCCCTGTCTAAGACCCATCTGTGTTGGAAAAGGTTCAGTAAGCCCTCCATTCAAGAGTAAAGAATATGACACTGTGGATATAGATTCCATGATCCAATGCATAAACTTTGCTAGAAACCCATATCTCTCATCAACCTCTCTAAGAAATGCCATACCGAAGTGTCATAGGCCTTTCTAAGATCCACCTTTAAATCACATCTAGGTGATATCAATTTCCTGTTATAGCTCTTGAAGATTTCTTAACTAACCATGATGTTATCAACTATACTTCTACCCTCTAGAAAGGCTGATTGAGCTTTATCAACCATACCAGAAATCACCACCTTTAGTCGTTTAATTAAAACCTTAACTATGATTTTATATAAAGTGGTGCAACAAGCAATAGGCCTGTAATCTTTAACCTTTGTTGGAGATTTGACTTTAATTAATAGCAGGATAGAGCCTACCATTCTGGAAAAAAATGTTATACATCTGACACAATATCCTTTCCAATCAGTTCCAGTTCTTTGAAAAAAAAACTCAATGAGAAATCCATCCACTCTTGGGGCCTTGTCCTTTGACATGCTCTTTATGACCTTTTCTATCTACTCATTAGTTGCTTCCTTTTTGAGCTCTCTTTATTGCAGGATTTTTAGGCATGGCCATCCTCTAAACACTCCACTATATAGACATTGCAATTCAGAAGCTTGTGTTCCCATCAGCCCTTGAAAGACAGATATAAACTCAGCTTCAATTTGTAGAGGTTCTGTCAGCTTTAGTCCAAATTTAGTGCATATAGAGGTATTTGTGTTGAGGCTAAACCTTATCTTCCACTGGGAATGGAAATATTTGGAGTTGGAATACCCATGTTCTATCCAATTTTCCGTAGCCTTTTTCCTAAGTGTCGCCTCTTAAATATTACTACATTTCTTCAACTCTATGTTTATATGTTTCTCCCGATCAATAAGCCCTTTCCAGCCTGCTTACCTGAATTTTCCCTTGGATTATCCCCAGTTTTTCTCTTAGAACGAGCAGTTTTTGCTTATATGAAGCCATATAGTTGTTTATGTCCTTATTAAGTTGCTTAAACTTCTTGAGTTTTTTCCACACCTTCTTCATAGTATTCTTTTCCACACTGTCACCCCAAGCATTCCTCAGTCTATCAACAAAGCCAGGATGCTCCATCATGTTCGTGAAGAACCTAAATGGTCTAGGCTGAATGTTGTTATACTGCTTGCATTTGATCAGAATGAGCGAATGGTCTGATACTGAAGGATTCAAATATTCTTCCTCTACAGGCACAAACTTTTGCAGCCAATGAATATTAACAAAAGCCCAATCAATCTTGCTGTAAACTCTCTTATTCCCTCCCCGTTTTTTACACCAGGTAAAATGCTATCCCATTGCCTTTATTGGTGTTAGTTGTAAATAATCAATAACATTTTGAAATCCTTACACCTCTTTTTGGGTGACAGGAGATCCCAGTCTATCATAAAAGCTCAGAACACTATTAAAGTCCCGTATAACCCAAGAAAGTTGATATTGCAAAGTTAAATGCATAATATTCTACCATAACATCTCTTTCTTCTGATCTTCATTCCTAGCATAGACAACAATATAATAAAAACTTAGTTAGAGGCTTGGTTCTTCAACTAGGCAATGGATAAATTTCTCCTGAATATCAAGTATTTGCACCTTCAATGTTTATTTCCATATAAGCCAAATTCTACCATTTGCATCATCCTTTTAATTATTAACACTAGACCAACTGTATGCTCTTTTGTTACTAATTTGTGTAGCTTTCTTTTCTTTAACCCTTGTTTCCAGGAATCCCATCATATTTATTCTATGTTTATTCAGAAAGATTTTAAGCTCCTTCTGTTTATGGTCTTGATTAAGGCCTCTTACATTCCAAGTAGAGAATATCATGTTGGAAGGAATGGCATATAGTTGCGAGCACTCTTCCAGTTGCCCTGCATTTTTTCCAATACACTCGGTGAATCTTCTGCTATCTCATCAACATGTTGCTTAGCATCTCTTTGAGGGATTAACAAGCATCCATTTGGCCACCAATCTTCTATTATCGTCCATCATCTTCTCTATCCCATATCCTATTTTTACTTCACCTCACATGTTCTTCTATTTGGAGTATTGTTTGTACTAGGATTCATTCTCATTATGTCCTAATCTGATGCATTGATTACAAAACTTAGGTTTCTACTCATACTCCATATTCTTATCCCAATGCCCAGAAGGTGTTTCCACCACTATAACATCAGGTAAGCGCTTAGCCAAATCCAACTCAAAAGTACCCTGGCATAGGATATTTTTTCAGTAATAGCAGTGAACCCATTAGTGTATAATGGTATCCCAATAGCATTAGCAAGTTTACTCAAGGTTCTAACAGACCAGTAACCCACAGATAAGCTAGGAATTCTCACTCAAATTGGGATTTGACTATACATATCAGCATTCAAATCAAAGTCCAGCTCCCAATTTCACAAGATCATAGGTTTGTTCCCATAAAATATAATACCCTATTAGTCCATCCTCCCACTCCTTAACTTGTAATAAGATGTCCTCTTATTCAATCTGAACTATAAGTTTACCCTCCTTAATCACAACTAGGATGAACTTTAGGGTCTTACCATTACTACAATTTCATCTCACATGCTCAGGAGCACCAGGAGTAGGCTGTGTGGATGTGCCGGCATCAGAAAACTGCGATCATCTTTTCCGCGTGTCCTTTCCTTTCACAGCTGCCAGTTGAATTTCATCCTCTAAGCTACTAATAGCATTCTCCTTTGCCGTAGCCTGATACTTCGATGGTAGGAAATCCTCGAAAGTGAGAGGTGGCAGTTGTTCTGTTACACCAGAAGCTGGTGTGACAGTTTTGGGTGTGTGCGTAGATGGTGATTAACCTCAATGTGCCATCGGTGAAGTATTCCTACCTCACAATCGTGGCCTTGCTTTTGTGCGCTGAGAGCATTCTCTTAACATGCGCTCTCTGATCACATTGTTTCTCAAGGGTATAAGTTTCACCTAGAGAATGGAGCATTTAAAGTATGTGAAGGCTCCATCGTACTCATGAAGGGTAAGCTTTATTCTAGATTGTGTTATTAACGGAGCCAATGAAGTTGAAGGGGAAGTAATTGTAGCTTCTAAGAAGAGTGACGTGAAGCAATCTCAATTGTGGCACTTGCGACTTGGACATATTAATGACAAGGGATTGTCGTTGTTGAACAAGCAGAAATTGTTGGATGGTTACATAAATCAAGATTTAAATTTTTGTGAGCATCAAGTGTTTGGTAAGCAAACAAGGGTGAAGTTCAGCAGAAAGGCTTTACACAAGACCAAAGACAAGTTAGATTATATACATTCAGACATGTATGTGGGGGCCAAACATAATTCCCTCCAAATGTGGTGCAAGGTACTTTATGACTTTCATTGATGATTACTTAAGAATGGTATGAGTGTATTTTTTGAAAACAAAAGATGAGGCATTTTCAACATTTGTTAAATGGAAGAAGATGGTTGAGAGGCAAATCGAAAGAAAGATATCTTTGAACTGACAATAGGAAGGAATTTTTCAAGTCACAGTTCAATAACTACTGCAACAAAGAAGGCATAGTGAGACAACACATTTGTGTTAGAACACAATAACATAATGGTGTTGCAAAACATATGAACTAAACACTTTATGATAGAGCGCGAATTATACTTTCACACTCATGTGTAATCAAGGATTTTTGGGCTGAAGTCATCAAAATTTAAGAATATTTGGGTGTCCTATCACGACGCGAGCTGATACCCTAGATGTGGCCGGTACTCGAGAAACCATTGTTTGTCCCCAAGAGAACCCTCATCCTTGTTGGTTAGAAGCAGAAGACTAATTCAAATATACAAAAGCCTAAAACTAAATTAAATTACATTGAACTCAAATACTCAACCTTTTTAAAAGTCTGTACAATACTCAAAATAAAAGTAAATACGGAAACTCCCCAACATTGTCTATTTATGAAGTCTCTACTATTACAAAAGGATATCGAGACAAGACCCACAACATCTCAAAACTACTAACTGTAAGATAAACGTGAAGTTCTCCGAAATATAAGAAGGTTTAGCAAAGCTGACTGTAATATCTCATCACCTTAATGAGACGCTTGTTGATGATCATCAATACATGTATCTGCATCATGAAATGATGCGTACCAAATGGCTCAGTACATGGAATGTACGAGCATCTAAGGGGAATTCTAAATCATAAGCATGAGCTTGAACTGATGGAAAAGAAACATACTTATTTCTTGTCAACTCACTCAACTCAACTCAATGAAACATAATTCAACTCAATAATAAGAGACTCAACTCTGTGAAACATAGTTCAACTCTACTCAGAGAAATAGGGCTCAATTCAACAATAAGATACTCAACTCCGTGAAACATATTTCAACTCAACCCAGAGAAATAGGGCTCAACTCCACAATAAGATACTCAACTTTGTGAAACATAGTTCAACTCTGGAGA
Source organism: Solanum gracilifrons (assembly GCA_029582605.1). NCBI lineage: Eukaryota > Viridiplantae > Streptophyta > Magnoliopsida > Solanales > Solanaceae > Solanum > Solanum gracilifrons. Next base: position 20,431 of record JAJOOH010027504.1, read on the forward strand.
CTCAAGGATAAAGCAATAATAAAAGATGCAATATTTGGAAAGCTTTTAAAATAATAGATAATAACTCAGTTATATGCAAAAATACAATAATAACTTAATTGTATGAAAATATATTAATAACTCTTATTTGTATGTAAAGATACAAAATAACTCTGTTCGGGAGATTCTCTAACCGACTACCATCACTATGAGTTATGTGATGATAAACGTCCAACTCACGCATCCAGAACTGTCCTATACTTTTTCAACGTATAGAACCTACTAACTAAGTGAATCTACTCTTCTATGCTAAAAGAAATAAGGAATCATCTAAAAAGTATGACCATTTCTACCTACATTGGCTACATGGTTTATGGGGGTTGTGAGTTGTTAGACCTCTCCCCTATATCGTTTCTCAATACTACTCCCAAAATATAACTTAGCTCATTATATTTTAAAGAAAGAATTTCCTCTTCCTCAACTTCGAGATTATTACTCAAAAGGTTTTCTTTTAAAAGAGATAGTACTGAAAAACTGCTCATGGACTCTTTGGAAATCGGTGTTTCCTATTTTCTTAAATTGTCAGGACCCGGGGTTAACCCCTAGACGTAACATGGCGTAGTTGATACAAGACCTTAGCATAATCATACACATAATTTCATAAGAAATAATGTGAAAAATTAAAACTTTTCTAAGCAGAAGTCAGACTGTAAATTTCATATATCTTGTGGAAATACTAGACTTGTCTCATTAAAAACCAAATAACATAAAAGTACAAAATTAGGGACTTAACCCTTTACATCAATGAAAGTCTTAACATAAGAAAGTACTAATAACTTTGGTTGATATAAAACATCTGGTCCTCGAACGGGAGGACTCAGTAAAACTTAGGGAATAATCGACCCAAGCTTTACTTTGAAGAAAGAAGTAATAGATCAATGTCTGGGACCTACACTCATAGTATGAAGAAAAGAAGGGGTTAGCAAAATATGTACTAAGTATGGAAACATGCATAAAAACATTTAAATATGCTAAATAGGACATTTTTCTTGGAAATATGCATTTATCAAGTTTGGACAGCCAATATGCATTTTCAAACATAGAAGACAAATTATAGTCACAATACACTCATAACATAGAAATATCAATACATTAGCAACCTCTAAGTACACTTGTGCAATGTATGGTTGGCATCCCATAATGCCAACCTTACTAAGCATCCCTTGAAGCCACATATTCATTACCATAGTCTTCAAGCTTACCGTAATCCATAGTCATAAATGAGGAATTATACAAGTATACCAACAAAGCATAAGGAAAATCATTTGTTCATTTATTAACATACCACAAGGAAACCATTCCACAACATCCTAATAAGTCTCCTTGTTCAATGTAAAAGTGAAGTCCCATACCCCCACTCCAACAAAGTAACCCATTAAGAAGTCATAGTATAGTTCCTATCATATTCTTTATCTTATTGTTATTTGGGAAATATTATCCATAACCGACATAGACCATGTGAGCTACATGGAATCCGGTGTCATATAACCCCACACCGAAAGAAGGCGTTCTTACTTGCCGAAGGTAAAACTAATTATATTTAGCTTCTAAGTGGATCCACTAGCTAAGTCCTATGTTTGAAACATAGTTATGGGATAGGGAGATTGCTACTAGAAACCCAACCTATTGTTTTAGCGAAGGAGCTTCCATCTCATGAGTTTACTATAGATGGCCCAACCTATTGCATTAACGGAGGGGCCATTTCCTCATTGTCCATATCCACTCGGTATTAAGTATTATTTCCCAATTATACATAATTAGTATGGAATTTTATCTACATGTGCATACTTTACCCTTCGTTCAATACAACTCACCAAATAGCTCATAGATTCATTTAAGTGAGAACTCACTTTTACCTTAGAATCGTAGTAACTTTTACCTCATTATTCATAGTGTTTTCATGAGAACTAGCCCTTCAATCAACAGAACAACATCAACATCATCCTAGACAATTTATACATAAACCTGTGTAAGGATAGGGGAAATTAGTCTTCCAACGACACATCAATTCATAAGTTTATCAATAACTATTAACAATCATGAACAATCATTCACAATTTAACCCTTGCAAAGTCATGAACCAAGTCTCACACTTACAATTAGGATATACTATCATCAACATGAATAAGGCAATGTTTCATAAACAAATTACCATAACCACAATACATAGTAGAAATTACCTTGCGTCAATACCGTCATTAAAATTCATGAAATTGGGGTCATGAGGTAGTTCATGGGTTCATGTGAAGTTTTAGTATAATATCACCATTGAACCGTCAAATCATCCCAAATTATCCTTCTTATGTCGATTATCTCTATATTTTTTAGCACACACAAAACTAGTATTTTATAATCTTGCATCATCGCTTCATGTAAATTATTCATAACAGATTTTAAAACAATTTTTTTTAAAACAATTCCCTCATATCATAACCTTGATGGATTTCATCTATATCAGACTGATATGAACTAGATTATTTTTACTATGTTTCCCTGTCACTACTAACATCGTACTTTCAAAGATACTTTCTTCCTAACAGCGCCTCAACTTTGTTT
>JAJOOH010027506.1:0-15880 GCA_029582605.1 Solanum gracilifrons
CTCTAATCGACCCACCCGCTAGGATTCAGGTTCAGCTGTGAGTTGGTAAGCTCCATCTTATCCTGGGGCTATCAGAGGATGTTTACTTTTGTTGTACATTTTAGGTATAGTTGGGGCCTTGTCCCGACAGTGCTTAGGTCACTCATAGAGGCTATTGTGGACACAATATTCTGGGTTTTCTTTTTTGTATGTTTCAACCTCCAGCCAATAGTGTTGGCATGTATATATAGGTATGTGTAGGTAGGTATGTTTTCGGTTGTGGCCTCGCCGGCAAGGTAATACATTTGTTTTTTTGGTTTGTCTACCATTGTTTGTATGGTTATTCTCTTTCAGGTCATGACCTTTGGGTCCAGGCTTCACTTTTTAGAGGTTGTGCTGCCCAATTTTTTTGCCTCACAAGTTTGGTTTAGCTAGTATGTTTCAGTGGGTAAATTGATTTATTAGTGTATCGAGTGCCAGTTACTTCCCCGATTTCGAGGCGTGACAATAGATACCCTATGACTTTTCAACTTTGTTCCCTGATACCAACTTTGTCACACCCCGAGCCTACACCTTGGACATGACTGGCACTCGAGAACCATTGTTGGCCCCAAGCGAACCCTTGGCCTAGCTTAATTCTTAGAGAAAGACTTACTTATAATAAAATCACTTTAAAATAAACTATAACTCAAACGATAACTTGGAATGTTTTAGAACTAAACATTCAACTAGCCAAAGTTGAAATTCAAGTCTCAACATAAACAAAATGAAAAGGAAAAGACTCATGCAATAATAATGTCTAACTATCTATAAAGCCTCTACTAACTGAGATGGACATCAGGAAAGACCCACGACGTCCCAATAATAAGTCTAAGATGATAAAGTAAACAACGGATCCTCCGGAAAGCAAGGAGGCTCACCAACAACTCTGAAGCTCAACTGGATCAACAAAGCGTTGGATGTTGATCCTGGTTACCTGTATCTGCATCATAAAATGATGCAGGCCAAATGGCATCAGTACATTGAATGTACGAGCATGTGAGGGGAAATCCAAACAAGACATAAACTTGATCTGGAACTGAAAGAAACACTTACCTCATCTCTACTCAACTCATTTCAATATAAAACAGTAATAAAGATGCAATATAAAGAAAAGCTTTAGACAGTAGATAACAACTCAATGTATTTAAAATACAATAATATCTCAGTCGTATGTAAAAATACAAAATAGACTTTGTTTGGGAGATTCTCTAACCGACAACCATTGCTATGAGCTAGGTGATGATACATCGTCTCACCCACGCTGCCAGAACTGTCCCATACCTTACCGGGGTATAGAACTCCTCAACTAAGTGGATCCACTAAGCTAAGCTTAAAAGCAATAAGCAATCATCTAAAAAGTATGATCCTCTCTACCCACGTTGGCTACATGGTTTATGGGGGCTGTGAGTTGTATGAACTCTCCCTCATATCGGTTCTCAATACTACTACCAAAATATAATTAGCTCATTATGTTTTAAAGAAAACATTTCCTCTTTCTGTGGTTTGAGATTATTACTCAAAATCTTTAATTAAAAGAGATGGTACTTAAAACTACTCATGAAGACTCTTTTGGAAATTGGTGCTTCCCTCATCTGAAATGTGAAAACGTTTACTCTTGGGAATACTTAGTCTCCATATATCATTTTAAAGAAATGAACAACGGCTCTAATCTTCCTCAACTCAATGCTTAAGTCTTAAAACAATTGTAAAAGACTTAAAGAACCCTCTAGCCTTCGCTCTTAGCTCTACCTTGAATTTGAATTATGGATTCAAGTGTTATGATCTCATGTTATGGATGATCTCTTGATGTTCAGACATACCATAGAGTGTAGAAATCAACTAGAAAACATAGGTATGATTCGAGGTGCACTGAGTGACGTGGCGCCTCAGAGCCCAAAATACAGACTCCTCTTGCTGGCGCAATGAGTGGTGCGGTGTGCCAGCCCCCTACCCAGAAAACCCGACGAATATTCTTACTCGTTTTCTAACTCCAATTCACCTAGAATCGAATGGTTTCTTCCCCAATCACTTAGATTCGAATACCCAATATTAGTATACAAGAATATACTCAAAAACCACCTTAAAACTCATATGACTATCTCAAGAACTCATCAAAACCTCAACAATCAAGATTATGAATGAAACTTCAATAAAACTCATCAAGAAATCAAATTCTTTACTTTCAAGAACGAAATTAGACTGAATTAATAATGATTAGTGTGTGGGTAAATGAAACCAAAGCTACATGAACTCACATACCTCTTAGGGATCAACCCTTGGTGAAACCCGCAACGAAAATCCTCAAGAACTTGACAAACGCTTGACTTTTTCTCCTTTTGTCCTCTACTTGAACTTCTCTCAAAACCCTAGCGTAAATTTGGATTTGTAAAGCTGAACCAAATCAGTTTAGACCCCTAAATATTACCAAATTTCGTTTTAAGTTGATTGGGTAAGCAAAAGTCCAAAATACCCCTCTTAACTCCGGGTAACTTTCCTCAACTAGACAGCCCGACTTCAAATGGTCATATCTTCCTTATATGAACTCAAAAATTAGCAACCTCGGTGGCGTTGGAAAGAGGATTCAGAGACCTTTCATTGGATACCATATGGCCCACCTAAATGATCATGTACTGAAAGTTATGGTCGTTTGAAGTTGACCCAAAACTCATACTTAGCATAACTTGCCAAAATTTCAAATTTTACTCTTTCCAAAATAGTTATTTCTAAGGAGGAATGTTACAACTAATTACATTAATGTAATGGGATACAATATATTTTCTGCATTAAAAAAATACCTGCTACGAAATAAAAAAAAGTACGCACCTTCATTCGTTCTAAATCATAGATTGGATACAAAACTTCTTAAAAAGGTAAAAATATCAATACATTCAAAGATTCCCCTACTTTCATAAAAAAAATTACCCACTTTTCTAGTCTAGATTTACGAATATCTCTTGCAAACAAATAAAATAATCGACAATAAAAAAATACCTTATTGTTTTTAGAGTTTTAAACAAAAATTTTGAACTTTCTTGAATTTTGTGGAACTGGCTAATTTCTAGTTTTGATCACACAGTAGTGTATCGATCTAAACTCAAACACCTCATAGGCAATTTGTAAGGATAAGGCACATGTACCCCCTAGACTATGACCAAAATTTCAGAGATACACCTTGATGAGTCCATAATTTGGACTCATTTAGGGCTATATTTTGATAGAATTAGTGTCCTCAAATGCATATTTTTTCTCAATATCTTATGAAATTCCTTAAGTTTCAGGTATTTAGAGTTTGAGGCAAAGCATGGACACTACTTGGCAAGAAGAAACAAGGTGGCTGAAAAGAATGAAGAAATGAAGGCATGAAGATCGCCGAGTCCAGTTGGTGAGTCACTGATGGGCCTGGAGATCGCCTACTGTTCCAGTGTGCTGATCCCTAAAGGAAAAGGTCAAGTTGGCGATGAAATGGAGCAGTCGGCGCGTCACCGATCAGTTCCACGAAGCAGCACCATATCGCCCAATGACTCAAAATGCGAAGAGGCTGAAGGCTAAAGCAGAAAGGCAATAAAATCGACCAAAAGGCGGATCGCCGAGCGTATCGGCGATCTCAACTAACTGCGCCGAATGGTCCTCTGCAGCACAAATTTTCAAACACTATAAATACTTGTTTAAATTTCTAGTAGCCATATCATATCACTTCTATTATTCAAACTTTTTACAGTTTTTGGAGAGTTTAACTTTTAGAGGGTTTTGGAGACTTTGTTCTAAGACCTTGAAGATTCAAAGGGTTTCAACTCCAAGAAATTGGACGTAGGTCTCGAAGATTCTTCACTCTTGACGTGTTTTAATACTTAATTCTTCATACCAGTTGATGGAAACTGATATTGGTATAAATTTTTATCTCTTTTACATGTCTAGCTAAAACCCCAATTCTTGGGGTGTGATTTTGTGAATATGGGTTAAATTATTTGTTGGGCCTTGCCTGTTGATGGTTTATTTGTTGTTTAAATGTTATTTCGTTTAGTAGTTGTGTATGAACTTAATGGTGTTGTAGTTGCAAATACTATTTCATCTTAGTATTTTTGGCTTGCTCGAGAGAGAGGTCGTAAAACTAAGACTACTAATTGATAGTCAGTGGTATTGGGTCGACATGGGTTCATCTCGAGATAGTGATCCCTAGTCCTTCTCCCATACATTTAGCTCGAGAGAGTGAATGGGCTAAGGTGGAGGATATGTTTAATGCGGCAACTTGGTATTCGAGAGAAACCGAGTTGATTCGGGGTAAGTTGCTCGAGAGAGAATTTACCCTCACTATAGTCTACCCTAGTCACAAATGTTCAACAATTTACTATCAACAGCATGTACACGATAGTCTAGTTTATCCCTTATTCCTATCACATCTCAAGAATCTCATCTCCATATCTAGTTTCCTTATATTTGTGCTCTTTTTAGTTGTTAGTTAATACAAACCCCCATTGATAATTGACACTTGCATCTCCCCTTAGATTTAGCATGTTTATATTCGATAATGTTTATAGCTATGACTAATTAGAACTTCATTTTATTTTTCTATTAATTTTCAAAACCACTCCCTGTGGGAACGATCCCAACCTTGGTTGGGTTATATCACTACACGCGATCGTTTGGCACTTGAACCGAAAGAGTGTCAGTTGATTACATTGAACATCAAAATGCCGCCCGGGGATTGTGTTATTTGAGAATTTGTAGTTAAGTAGGATTTTTGTTCTTCTTAGTTGTATTTTACTAATTTTATTTTTAGTTTTTTTTTTCTTTGAGCTATTGTTGTAGGCAGACACCCTGAGCATGGCTGAGGGAAATGGTGGCAAATTGGCTGAGACGAATCAAGAAGTCGAGAGGGACTTCAAGTTAACCGCACTGGTAACTCAGTTGAACGATTTGGCCACCAAAATATCAGAGGTGGAAGACCAGTGCAAAAGTCAACGGAGGTACATACCCCCTCATGAGCGGAAAAGGTCTAGAGACAAGGAGAACAATCGTGTCAAGGACACACTACAAATCATTCTCCAAAAGATCACCGAACAAGATCGAGTATTGGAACAGATGAAGGAGAATATTGAAGTGTTGAATCAGATGATTGGCTCTTATTCTAGATCTATCCAGTTGATTGGGACATTCATGAGTTATGCAGTGCCTCAGCTCCACTCAAATGAACTATTGGGGTTACCTAGTAACACTATGGCCAACCCCAATAATGGAGAATGAGTAAGGACTTGCGTCGTGCCACGACGTTAACTAAGGCGTTGTTTAGGAGGCAACCCAAAACCCTTTATTGCTTTATTTTTATTTTAAAAATAATGGTGTGTTGAATGCACGTGTTAAAGTGTGGAATGTGTGTGTAAGTTGCATTTGGTGAACTAAAACCTCCATTCAGCGAATCGTCGAATAGGTCGGCGATCCCGATGTTGTCCGCCTTTGGACCCCCAAGTAACTGACGGTCCTGTAAAAGTTGGCGGGGTAAATGGCCACTCGATGGATCGCCAAGTGGATCGGCGAGCTATACTAATGTCGCTGAATGGATGCGAACTAGATGGTTATATATGGCCAAAGGGTTTAGAATTTCAAACTCTTCGCTTTCCCTCACTTTTAAACTTCACAAACTCGCACCAAGTTAGTATTTTCAACATTCTTGCATTTCATAAGTATTTTGGTTGTTGATTTGTGCTCGGGGTTGGAAAACTTTGCCGCCTAGCATCTCAAATTTATATTGTTCGGCATAAGAGGTTGGTTTTCCGAATCCCATGTTTATTTTTATCACATTTTGTACTCATTCTCAAATGATCTTATCTTACTGATGTGTGTTGGGCCTCTCTGATCTTAGTTGTTTCGAATATGCCTACTTTTAAACTTGACAATCTTGCCCGTATTGTTTTGATCGTCGAATGCCCGTAAATTTGTGTCTTTAATTGAGTAAAATCTTGTGGGGTGTGCTTGCATGTTGGTTAGATTGGTAGGGTGAAGTCTGAGTATCACGTATTTGTGTCAAATGACGTAAATTGCATAATGATAGAGTGGGTGACACCATTCTTAAGAGCAAAAGTCGTCAAATGGCCAAATTTGGCAAAGTCGAGAAAAATCTGAATATCTCGGGGTAATGGGTGTTATGGGTCTGAACTTAATTTTACTAGTGCATGCTTTGATTTTACTTTCGGGGGTTGCGGGGTTGAATTCGAGAAGATGGGTTGAAAATGTCACGCCCCCAACTCGAGGGGAGCAACTGTCTCCTAATGCCAAAACTTAGGCCCGAGCCGACCCTGCTGAACCATTTGCTACTAGCGCATGGCAGCCACACGCAATCAAGAAATCAAGCAAGTATATCTCGGCTTAAAACTAAGTTATCGGCCGGCAAGGCCCCTGCCAACTGATCTATAAAAGAAACAGCTACTTCCAAGAGATCATATAAATAAATAGCCAACTAACACAGAAGTCCTGATTGGGCCGTCGAGGCCACCATGATATCTATACGAAAACTAAAAGCAGGTATATATCAATACAATACATCGAACATCTCACAAGCTTCAGCAAACCAACCACATAGGCCAGTACGGCCATAACGTAGCTAAACACCCCACACACTAGTCTGCAAGCCTTTAAGAGTAGTAAATATTAGAGGGACAAGGCCCCAGCCTACCCATAAAGATATATGCAAAAAAAGGTAACAAACCTCCCGACTCTGGCAGCTCCGGAGGAAAGGGGCTAATCAACCGAATAAAATTCAATCCTGCTACTCAGGAGGTCTACTCAGTCGTCTGTCAGGACCTGCATGCATGAATGCAGTGCTCCCAGGCAATGGGACGTCAGTACAAAATAATGTACAGAGTATGAAAGGCAACAGTCTATAATGAGGTATCCTGATATACTGGAATAATCTGATAAATAAATCAAGGATAAGATAAGTGTACTGACCTTCTCTTAAATCTAAACTTATCAAAAATAATAAAACAATAACCTAACCAAGCCCCCATAAGCTCGGCAGGTACAAACAGCACACAAGACCACCTACTCAGGCACCCATAAGCCCGGAAGGTGCCCATCAGCCTATATACCCCTACCAGCAGTCCCCTAGCCCCGTAGGCAATCACATAGCCCTCTTAGGCATTAATATTGTCCCGTAGGCAGCACATAGCTCTCTTAGGCATCAACGTAGATTATAGACAACTCATAGCTCTCTTAGGCAACAACATGGCCCTGTAGGAAGCACATAGCCTTCTTAGGCGTCAATATAGCCGTGTAGCCAACTCATAGCCCTTGTAGGCACAATATAGTCCTATTAGACAACATCATAGCCCCCATAGGCAGTTCGTAGCTCAACAGCTAACCACAATAGCCCCAAGGGCAAAACAAACAATTAACAAGGTTGAAGGCGAGCAATTTAGCTATAAGCAATATATATATGAATAATCTCCAACTCGTTCTTAACTTAGGGTATTTCTTAACAGATCGTGAGTCCCTAAAATGAGGGGTTATAACCACCCAAGTAGCCAACCATTGACAATTACATCTACAAGATCACCAACGTTAACTACTTCTAAGGAAACCTGTCGAACGAAGGGAATAACCTTAACATACCTTTTCAATGAACGCTCGAAAGACCGTAGTTCCTTCACGAAAGTTGTTCCTTATGTCCTAAGCTTCGCAAACACTATATATACACAGTTGGTACGCACCTATAAACAGTTTATAATTAATCTTATATCGGCAGATTTGCCATATTGCCCCAACTTGTTGAAACGTCCGTAGAAATTCATAAAAACAATCATAAAAGAGTTCTGAGATGATTACCTTAGTTAACCAAGTTAAAACCTTAAAGAAACACCAATAATTATAAATTTTTCATCTTCAAAAACCAGCTCCAAACGCAGCAAATAGAAGGGAAAAACGATTGCCATGTGTAGGGATTACGTTTCTAGGAACGGGGGCAATGTTTAATGGTAGAAATCATCAAAACTAACCTTCATTATGCTAGGACTCCATAGAAACCCTCTCCTAAGCTTCCTTTCTGGTTTTGGAACTGAAATGAACTTTTTCCATGGCTAAAAACGTTAAATAGCCGACATACCATATTTTATTTACCCGACCCGAATTCTGCCCTGGCAGTTCCTAGTAAAACCCTCATAACTTTTTACTCGGATGTCCGTTTGATACGGGGTTTGGTGCGTTGCAAACTAGACTCATAGGCCTTCGATTTAATAGGTAATAGGCCTTTTAACTCTTTATATATTGGGAGAAAACATCCAATACATTTGACCCAAATTTCAAAGAAATCTTTAAAAAGGAACTTATGATAACTTTCACCAACTTTTATTTTGCCACTTACTTAACTTCAAAACTTGAGATAAAACCCTTGAACACTTAAAATATGACATACCACATCCTTTTTAATTTATCACTCATCCTCTTTGTCTTTCCACGAAGGTACGAGTTAATTTAGACGTTTTGGAAAAGTCGAGGTGTTACAAAAAATACGCACGTTGGGCCGTTTGATGTGTTGGGTCGAGCTCGCCGAACCACTCGGCGGTTCGCCTAATGACCCCATCTCGCCTTTAATTTCATGCTATATGTGTTGTTGGTTTCTGCAAATTTCGGCAACTCGCCAAAAGTCTTCTTGTTCGCCCTTTGTATGCACCCCTGAAACCTTGTTGCACTGTAACTTTCGGCGGAAAAACCCTTTCTCTCCAATAGCTTTCGGCGATTCGCTGAAAGGACCTTCCCATCGCTGACTTGCTATAATTTTTTAGCCAATCCCTTCGACGTTCTTGATCTAACCCTCCAAAGAGATTCGGCGATTCACCGACTTGAATGGTAAGTCTCTCTGCAGCTATTTTATGTGCTCTTAATTAAATCATTTCTAAATTCTTTTTGATGTTTTGCAGATATGGTACGGACTAATCTAACCAGACCGCCCTAGAAGAAAGCACAGGGTATTAACATAAATGAAGGGGGATCAAATCTCCCAAAGAAGAGAAGACAAGAACTCCCACCGGGAGACAAAGGCAAATGAAAGAAGCACACATCTGAGAGAGTAGTTGTTGACACCCGGACTGAATTTCCTGAACCTGAAGACGAGCAGCCCTTGATTTCCCGAAGGGATGAGATCCGGGCTAGATCTCAAACCACGTCCACTAGAGTCCCTTCAGATGTCATTCCTCCAGCAACAGACTCAGTGCCAGCTCAGGCACCTCCTATGACCCCATGCCTCATATCGCTCCTACTCCCAGGCTCCTAAACAGATTAAAAGGTGATGGTTTACGAACCATCCTCAAGGAGAAGCTACTTTTGTCAGAAGGCTTAAACGGGAAGTATTTAGAAGTGAGGGAGACCCTCTGCTACCATGAGTTTGAGTAGTTCACTAGGCCCTGAGGCCCTTACATTCCTACATGGGTCCGGGAATTCTATACAGCTTATGGGGAGTTGGTGCCTAAGAACAAGAAGAAGGCGAGCGAGTTCAGACCGGTGAAGTCGGTCATGGTAAGAGGCAGGGAAGTTGGGTGCATGAATGAGCATATTAACACTAAATTGGATAGACCGTTGCATTACTCACTTCCTTACGAAGGATTGCCCATTGCTCAGTCCCTAGATAACTTGAAGGGTTGGTTGGCCCCTCTGATTTCTGACACCACCTCGAGGTGGATCGAGGCAGGGGCCCTTATTGAGAAGAGGGGCTTGAGTATTGCTGCCAGTTTCTGGTTTGGCTTTATCAGCAACACCATAATGCCATCCCAGAATGAGTCCATCATGTGCCATCCGAAAGCAGATTTCCTTGGTTCTATCATGTCTAGGAGCCGCATTGACCTAGGACTACTGATTTCATAGGAGATGGCCATGAGAGCCAAGCAGAGACAGAATTCTCTGCCATTTCCAGTACTGATCACTAAGTTGTGCCGGCATGCTGGAGTACCCCGGGATACTGCGAGGAATATTGAGGTCACCCATTCATCCTCCACTGACATCTGGTGTATTGAGGCCGAGTACACACGAGAGAAGGTGGACAGAAAGAGAGCAGCTCCGAAAGACATTTCTTCAGAGGTTGATGTTGACTCGTTACCTGTAGAGGCATCTTCGCCTACTTCGGCCTCTAGGTCTTCAGGTACATCTGCTCTTTCCTCTTCTTCACAGGACACAGGTGTTTCCACCTCCTCCCAGCCTATCAGGATTACTCAGGCCATTATCCTGAAAATGGGGAATTTGACCCAATCAGCTGACATACGGGTGACCCAACTCGAGAGATCCATCCCAGGGATGATCAAGAGTTACATACTTGCTGCACTCACCCTCCTCTAGACTTTTGTTGATGCGTTGACTGTGAGAGTCACAGCTTGTGAGAGCAGACAGGGGGAAGCCTCCGAGGTGACGACTTTGAAAGCCGAAGTAGCAGATTTGAGGAAGGACGTAGACTATCTAAACTCTACCGACTTCAATTCATTAATAGAGGTTGCTGATGATGAAGATGCCCCAGAGACTTCAGTGATTCCTCCGGCTACCACCGGAGAAGTACAGAGGGATGTAATAGTATATGAGGATTTGGATGCAGAGACCGACGAGGAGCAGATGGCGGTACACAATGATGAGATGATAGAGAGCTGAGAGGAGAGCATATTTAGAGATTTTCCAGATCTGGTGGAGATGATTGTGCAGTCGGTCATCCAGACATCGCCGACTGAGACGTCTACAACAGCTCCTAGTGGATCTGGAACTGCTATTCCTTCTGAAGTTATTTCGGGCACTGATGCCCAAGTATAGACTGCTGCACCGGGCACTAAGGCCCAGACAGATGGAGAGATTGCATAGACATGACTTTTTCTTTACCTCCCTCTCTGTCTTACTTTCTTTCACTTTTGGATACGTTAATTCATTTGCATTTGAGGACAAATGGTTTTTTATTTGGGGTGGCGTGAGGCCCACCTTTTGTGTGAATATTGATGCTTCGCTGATTTGCGCATATAATTAGGTCATTTTGCTTATAATTATGTCTTACTCTGCTTTTTGTGGATGTTTGAGCTTGTGGCTCCTTTTATTTTAAATTGTAAATGATTTTGACCCTTCCCACCTCTTGTACGTGTGGAATGTGACTGTTCTTTAGCAAATTTGAGTCTTGGTGTTGATCAATATCGATGACTCAAATAGTGCTCATAATTGAACGAACATGAATGTGTGACTACGATGAGACCAATTGAAGTTACATGGTCAATATGTGAACTCTTTGCATCTCGTTGTGACTAACCAATTATCAAATTGATTCCCTTGTGATGAACGTTGCACACTAGCAAAAGTGTGGAGTCTTGTTTGACTTTGGTGTCGATGCCTTGTGTGATAAGCTTATTGTGATCTTAGTTGGTCCGATCGACTAAGTAAGGCTATCTCTTGATATGATCTTAGGAAACTTTGAAAGAGTGTGAGCCAATTTGAAATATAATTTTTTTGTGGCTACCTTGTGAGTGTGTGAACCTCTTTTAAACACCCCTTGAGCCTTACCTTTCTTTGGAAGAAACTTGATGAAAACATGACCTTTATTAAATCCACTACCATAATCCTCGTGATTTGTGGTTGATTGAATAGCCAACTTAGGCCAAAAGACTAAGTTGGGGGTGTGGTGAAAAGAAAAGGCAAGTCAAGAAGTGCAAGAAAAGTCTCTTTTAACCCATGGTGTTAAGAAAAATGGAACCCCTCCATACAACAAAAAGACAAGAGAAAAGAAAAAGAAAAAGTTGTGAAATAAAGTTATGAGAAATGTCAAAAGAAATGGGGTTCCAAACAATCCATGGAAGTGAATAATGGGATGACTTATGAGCACTAAAGAAAATGATGAAAGAAGAGGAAAGAGAGTGTTGAAAGCACCACATTTCACGAGGATGAAAGGTACTGAGCCTAAATGACCATACCTTTGCACTTAGCCCCATTACAAGCCTTGAAAAGACCATTTTGATCTTGAGTGAGCTGAAACAATTATTGATTGGAAAATATGGGCAAACCTATCGATGAAAGCATGCATTGTGCTCTTCTTTGTGCGAGTGAGCGTTGCATTTGATTCCAAAAGTTTAAATGATTAAACCATTGTGTGAATATGGAATCATTCTTTGTGCGAGGGTATTCAAATGCCTTTGTTAAGCTCGAACTTGCATTTGAACCAAGTATAGTGAGCTTGAGTCTTTGAGTATACAATTGATTCTTGCATGAGTAAGTTGAGTCTTGTTGTGTACATTCATGGTAGAGTCTTGTGTAGCATTGTTTGAGACATCCTTTTTTAACTGCCGAACTTGAGTTTTACTTGAGGACAAGTAAAAGTTTAAGTTGGGGTGTTGATGAGTCCACAATTTGGACTCATTTAGGGATATATTTTGCTAGAATTAGTGTCCTCAAATGCATATTTTGTCTCAATATCTGATGAAAATCCTTAAGTTTTAGGTATTTAGAGTTTGAGGCAAAGCATGGACACTACTTGGCAAGAAGGAACAAGATGGCTGAAAAGAACGAAGAAATGAAGGCCTGAAGATCGCCGAGTCCAGTTGGCAAGTTGTCAATGGACCTGGAGATCGCCTTTTGTTCCAGTGTGCTGAGCCCTAAAGGAATAGGTCAAGTTAGCAATGAAATGCAGCAGTCGACGCGTCACCGATCAGTTCCACGAAGCAGTACCATATCGCCCAATGACTTAAAAGGCGAAGAGGCTGAAGGCTAAAGCAGGAAGGCGATGAAATCGACCAAAAGGTGGATCACCGAGCGTATCGGCGATCCCGACTAACTGCGTCAAATGGTCCTCCGTAGCACAAATTTTCAAACACTATAAATACTTGTTTAAATTTCTAGTAGCCATATCGTATCACTTCTATTATTCAAACTTTTTATAGTTTTTGGAGAGTTTAAGTTTTAGAGGGTATTGGAGACTTTGTTCTAAGACCTTGAAGATTCAAAGGGTTTCAACTCCAAGAAATTGGACGTGGGTCTCGAAGATTCTTCACTCTTGACATGTTTTAAGACTTAATTCTTCATGCCCAGTTGATGGAAACTGATATTGGTATAAATTTTTATCTCTTTTACATGTCTAGCTAAAACCTCAATTATTGGGGTGTGATTTTGTGAATATGGGTTAAATTATATGTTGGGTCTTGCTTGTTGGTGGTTTATTTGTTGTTTAAATGTGATTTCGTTTAGTAGTTGTGTATGAACTTAATGGGGTTGTAGTTGCAAATACTATTTCATCTTAGTATTTTTGGCTTGCTCGAGAGAGAGGTCGTAAAACTAAGACTACTAAATTGATAGCTGGTGGAATTGGGTCGACATGGGTTCAACTGGAGAGAGTGAACCCTGGTCCTTCTCCCACACATTCATCTCGAGAGAGAGTGAATGGGCTAAGGTGGAGGCTGTGCTTAATGTGGCAACTCGGTGTTCGAGAGAAACCGAGTTGATTCGGGGTAAGTTGCTCAAGAGAGAATTTACCCCACTATAGTCAAGCCTAGTCACAAATGTTCAACAATTTACTATCAAAAGCATGTACCTGATAGTCTAGTTTATCCCGTATTCCTATCACATCCCAAGAATCTCGTCTCCATATCTAGTTTCCTTATATTTTTACTCTTTTTAGTTGTTAGTTAATACAAACCCTCATTGATAATTGACTCTTGCGTCACCTATTATATTTAGTGTGTTAGAACTTAATTTTATTTTTCTATTAATTCTCAAAACCACTCCCTGTAGGAACGATCCTAACCTTGGTTGGGTTATATAACTACACGCGATCGTTTGGCACTTGAACCGAAAGAGTGTTAGTTGATTACGTTGAACATAACACCTTAATTAAACTAATGTCCTATTACCCCCTCGAATTCGCTATTTTTGTAATTTTGTACAACTTTTGGTTTACATGGCACACTCTGTGACTCCGCGTAGTTGAGGCACGTGAGAGATATTTGGATTCCACGTAAGTCAAAAAGTACACAACATTAAAAAAATATAGATTCATGAGGGTAATAGGACCTTAGTTTAGTTAAGGCGTGTCTCTGGATTTCGGTCATAGTCTAGGGGGTACTTGTACCTTATCCCCAATCTTTACTACTTTGTTGTATCAAGTAGAACTACAGATCACAAATCAAAAAAATCAACTACATAACACAATACATGTAATTCCATATCTTTCATTATCAGATCTCTTTATCCCTGAAGTTAAAGTTATAAATAGTAATGTATCATGCACAATTTCATGCGCATGATACATAAAAGTTGATACTTATTAATCCAACTGATTACTCTATCAATGTTGTGTTTATCTACTTTTTCTGTTTCTTTTACTCTACAAAAGTAGCGAGAGTTTGAATTTAGCTTTTAGTATACAAGTATATAGTCAATGTGGATAGTGGAGGAAAGTGACATGGATGTGGCGGTAACGAAGCAAAGGGAGAGGCTGAGAGCCCTTAGAGAAACTTAAGAACTTCTTCAAACCCCTGATGATGATAATAACAAGACTAGCGAATATATGCATGATATATTTTCTCAAAATTTTTGATATTTTTGAATCAAAATTGAAAGGATCTTTGATGAACAAGGAGAAGAATTTTAAATCTCAATTTTTTTGACAATTTTGAATCAAAATTCAAAATTGAAAGGATCTACGATGAACTAGGAGAAGAATTTTGAATCTCAAATTTTTTGATAATTTTAAATAAAAATTGAAAGAATATTAGGTGAACTAGGAGAAGAATTTTGAATCTCAAAATTTTCAACATCAAAATTGATAGGATCTTCGATGAACTTGAAGATTGTAATGACCCAGTTTGTTATTTTTGGAAAGTTTCATGAATCAACCCCGAGTTTTATGATTGAGTTTGAAGAGTTGATATTTAACTTTGGGTTAAAAGATGAATTTTGGTAATTTAGTAAGTTTTAAAGGCTAAATTGTTAAGAAAGTGATTTTTGAGGTCTTCTGGAGTTTTCCGTATCGGAATGGAATTTCGTCGATTCCATCAGTTTTGAAATCTGAACTCTAATATGTGACAGTTGTAGATTTCAGATTCCGAGTCTTTTTGAGGATTTGAGGTCCTAAGTTGTGAATTTGTAGAAATTTAACCTTTGGGTTGATTTTGGTCAACATTTAGGGTTTGGATTCTCGGATCAAAATTCTGAGAGTTTCGTTGGATTCGGGAGATGATTTTAGGCCTAGGTGAGGTCACGATTGATTTTTGAGAGGTCCTGAGTTTGTTTTAGCCTCTTTAGGCGTGAGTTAGTTTCTTGTGAATTTTATGGATGCCAGGTCGATCAAACCTCAAATTCATGTTTTGATAGTTCCATTGAGTTTGAAACGTCGAGTATAATTACGTAATGAATGTACTTTGTGTGTGCGGTGTTCCTAATGAATCCCGATAGTCATTTCGATGATTCCAAGTTTGGTTGTTTTAGTTATTTCTGGTGTTGTGATAATTGTTCTTCGGGATCATGTGGATGACCTTCACGATCACAAAGTTATGGGATTTTTTTCATCTTGACTGCATGGAAGTCTGTCGCGATCGCGATGGTCAAGTTTAATAAATTGACCTATTTAACTCATCGCGACCGTAAGCTTTGGTCATCGCGATCGCGATGAGCAATTTTTGCCTGAGCAGAATGTTTTTCTAATAATCGAGGTTTCAACCCATTTCACCATTTGTTTTAGTTTTGGGGGCTTTGGGAAGACGATTTGGACCATATTTTTTAAGGAAATCTTTTGCATGACGTTTCTTAACTCTAAATCTTCGATTACCCATTATTATTATTATTATTATTATTATTATTATTATTATTATTATTATTATTATTATTATTATTATTATTATTATTATTATTATTATTATTATTATTA
>JAJOOH010027508.1:0-14719 GCA_029582605.1 Solanum gracilifrons
CCCCCCCCCCCCCCCCCCACCCACATACACACACACACTCACAAAGGATAAACTTGTCTCACAATTAAAATTAATAAATCAGTTGTACAAATCAAACAAATCAAAAACACTAAAAACACCTACATTACAAAAATAACCCTAAGCAGCAAGCAGGCATGTTGATCTGCTTCTTGCTTGAGCTGGTTAACTGCCTCTTATAATATAGTAGAATATAAATATATATAAAATTAGATTTTATCAACTATGAATTGGATAAAATGATTCTAATCTTTGTTTACTCTTTTTCATTTTTTATTAGAAAATGGCTAAAAATATCATTGGACTATCTGAAAAGGTTTTAATATACTCATCATTCATCTATTTGAATTGGCTTACCATGACAAAATAAATATATTATATTTGAATTGGCTTACCATGACAAAATATAAATACCTGTATTTTACCAATATTTGATCATATTTCTATAAGCTAACAATAAATTGAAATTCAAACTTATCCAAGTGAAATACAAGTCATCCAACTCACTGAAATATGGATAAATAGACTAATTTTGTAAATATGATTTGAAATTGTCAGCTCTATTTTAAATCGATAAAGAAGCTAGTATTTGAAAAGGAAAAAAAAAACACTTATGTTATAGATACATGGTATAAGGTATTATATATATTTCATTTCATAATTTTTTTAACAAATGTAAAATCAAGCAGACAACTTGTAAGTAGCTTAAGCACATAATTTGCAAACAATTTTAAAAAAGTATTGTAGCTCCTTTTTGAAAAGTCTTGCAATAGCTTCTTCTCTTTTACGAATAGGAAGTCAATTCAATTCATTTGTACATCAAATTGAAGAAAAATACAAAAAATAAGAACACAACTTTAGTACTATAATCCTGTTATACATGATATATGGTCCAACTTCCAAAAAAAAAAAACTCATTCTTGTTTTAAAAACATCAAAATCATCATCATGTATATACAACTTACTAGTCTCTAGGCACATGCGTTGCACGTGTGTCTTGTGTTAATTAGTACAAAACAATTAAATGATATAGATGCTACTAAAAACTTGCAAGTAATATTGAGCAACTAAATTTTGAAAGAGAAGTATAATGGTTGGTAGTTATACACAATCAATTGAATTGGTTTATGTGATATTTTTCTTATATAGTTCTAATATATCTTATACTTAGTACAACATTTCCATTATTATTTTTTTAATATTACACCAACAAATAGTTTATATGTGAAATAAGTAACATTGATTATGTATGCAAGTGTTTCACACATCTTAAAGTTTGTATCTTGTGTAAGAAACTGTAACCTCCTTTTTATAGACACATGCATATCAAGAAGTTGTTGCCGAATAAAAGTCGTATTTCATGTTGTGCAAATACTGATCAACATATGTTTCTTTAAGGTGAATAATGTATCATTGCCAATTTCATGGGATACACTTAAAAAATAATGTTTATATGTGATAGAGATAGTTAATAATTAGTGGCATTAAAACAAATCAAGAAAAAGATATACATTAAAGAAAAATAAATACAAAAAATATCGAGAACTATATAGAGAGGATAAAAAGTAAAGAAATGATAATAGATTACAATATATATAAATAGATTTAATGAAGTTAGCTATTCATATTCCTAACTAAAGAGATTCCATGCATCTATTGACCATTCCATTTAATTTAATTAAATATACGTCTAGAAAACTGAAAAATATCTTGATGCTTAGAAAATTGAAAATATTTTGATGCTTAGAAAATTGAAAATGCTTAAAAGCCATATTATTGGAGGAGGTGTAACTCATAACTAATGAATAAAAAATTAACTTTTGTGTTGGATTAGTAGTTAATAATTAATTAATATAAATACTTTACAATATTTTAATTTAGTGTAGGGGCGAAAAGGTAATCCAACTTTACACTTTGGTGCTTCCCACTTTAAATAATATATAAATAAATATAAATAAATAATAGGTTTAAGTCATCTGTAGCCACTTAAAGTTGTCCGCATATTTCATGGACACCTTATCTTACATTTGTTCCAATTGAACACCTTTATTAGTAAAAAAATAAATATCTATTGAACATTTTTTGACAATCAACTAAAAATACAAATTGTGTGTCATCCACTCGTGATGACATGGCATAATAACTAATTAGAAAAAGACATGTGGCCTTGGGCCCATAATAACAATTAAAAAATACATTAAAAATAAAATAAAATTAAAATTTGTTTTCAGCCCCAAAAAAAATTTGGAAAAACCTTTCTCCCCATTTTCTTCTTTGCCAAAGACCCAGGCACCCACCCACCCCGACGTTCATCCTTTCCTAGTTTCTTCTTTGCTAGTACACACAGCCACTTCCGACTGAAACCACCCATTCTCCGATAATTGTTCTCACGCCGATTATTACACACCTACCTCTTCTCCTTTAACGATTTCAAAGAAAATAATTTCAGATCATATTAGTCTTGTCGGAAAAAATGGAGTTTCGCCGGAATTATTTTTGACTCAATTTAATTTTTATTTTTGATGAAATTCTCTTCTATAACTCAAATGAAAATCTTTATCAGTAAATTCTTTTGATTTTTTGTGTTCTGACTAATTATTAGTATTTAATTGATGCTTTTCCGATGAAGAAAACAACGACGACTATATCGATGATGGCGGCATGATGCTAGAAAGAAAGAAAGAATGAAGGATTAGATGGGAAAGAGTTGTGTCGAGGGATGGTGGCGAAGGAATTTGCCTGATGAAAATATTGGATTGAGTAGGGAAGACAAATTGGGGAAGATGATGCTAGGGATTTTTTAATTTTTTTTTTATATGTTTAAGTTATAATTTTTCTAATGTTGATATCTCCATTTTTTATTGGTCTGCCAAAATAAGTTTCTGGCTTCACGCGCCTCCTTAGATCTGTAATACACTGATGATGTCATGTCACCGAAAAGTATTTAATAGGTACATGTTTTGAACGGTAGAGGTGTTCAATAGGTATAATGTCTAATTGAGGTGTCTAAACGAATTATGTGAAAAACTTTAAGAGTCCGCAGATGACTTAAGTCTAAATAATATGATACATAGCAATATTTCAGTATCGAATAATATAATTATGCATATGTGTACGTAGGAGTGTCCCCTATAACATAGAGCACAAAAAGCATTTTTTCAGTCTGATGTTGTTTCACAATCTTTGCCTTTTCTATGTCTATCAATAACTTTCCATCAGATAATCATATAAAGTATGCAAAAGAGTGCCTTCAATTTAGAAGTCCTTGAGATCATCGATTGCGAGAACTGGTGAATGGCCGAAAAGAGTGGCATTTACGGACAATCCCGTCTCAGAGAGTTGCAGATCATTAAGCAAGACATTTGTGCTGACAAAAATATCCCTTCTTTTTCTGTTTTTTTTTTTTTTCACATTTTTTTTTCTTTTTTCCCCTAAATTTCCTCAACACAAATAACCCCTTAACCCCCACAACCTAAAAACACTCAAATAAAAAAATTAACCTTGAACACACTCACGCCCAAAATAAATATAAACCAAAAACAAAGCTGAACTGCGCATTTCAAAATGGAAGTAGAATATATGGAAAATCCAATTGTGCCGCCGTGGCTGGAATTCCCGTTGGAGATTACATCAATGATACTACAGAAGCTTGGGACTATAGATATATTGAAGAATGCCGATAAAGTGTGTACAACTTGGCACCAATTATGCCAAGAACCAGACATGTGGCAGGTTATCAAATTGCAAAATGCCAACACCGACGATTTCTGGGACAGTAAGGATGCCTTAGAGAAGATATACCGTCCAGCTGTGGATCGTAGCCAGGGTCAATTAATTGATATCAGTATTGAGTACTATGGCATCGAAAATATGCTCAATTATATGCTCAATTATGTTGCTCAAAGGTTCCATTTTTTAAACCCTAATTTCAAATGTTGCATATCTATTTCTAGTAATTAACTCTGTATCTTTTCAACAGATCACCTCAGCTCAAACATCTTGAACTCATATGTTCCTATAATGTCTTCGACGATGAGTTGAGTGCTTCAGTGAAGAAGTTCACGTTGTTGGAGGAACTGTAGAGAATAGCAGAAGAAAAGTATAATTCAAGAAGCCTTCTGCTAGCCCAAGATCGTTAACTAAGATCGGAAGATTCAACTAAAGAAGAGAAAGCTAGAAAGGAGAACTTGTTTATCGAAGAAAACTATTTTATTTGAGTTGTTCTTGGGTTGTTCTTCGTTTTTTCTTTTGTTAATTACAAATGCCTAATGTCATCCCTATTTATACTTGTATAGGGATGCTTCTAGAAACTATTCTAGATACATCAATACGAAATATCTAGATATCCTTATCTTCTAACTATGTAACAAGAAATATCTAGATATTTCTATATTTTACTATAAATATCTAATTATCTAGAACATCTAGATTTTTTTAAAGTATAAATATCAAAGATATTTACTCTACAAAATTCTGGAAAGTTCTACTAAATATCTAAGATATTTTTTGTACCTCTAAAAAATCATCTTTATTTTTCACACTCCCCCTTAAATAATTTTTTGGAAACTACCTTGCACTTGTCGTGGAAGAACTCAAATGAAGCTTTGAGCCACGTCTTGGTGAAAATCTCGGCAGTTTCTTCCAAACTCCTCTTACTTCTTCAAATGATAAAAATTCTTCATTGTCATGTAGATTATCTCCTTGTTGAGTTTTCAGACTCCTCGGCCCTTTCTCTTAACTTCTCGACAATTATTTTATCTAGAGAAACACTATCAATTTCTTGTAAAGTCTCAACACCGACACAGAATCCACTGCCATATTCTCTTATCATCTCCCCGATAGATTTTTTGGCAGCTTCATAGATTTGAAAAATCATATCGTTTGTCTTTGAGACTTCATTATCAATTTCTTCTCTATTTGGTCTCCACTTTCTCTATCTGCTTTTACAATTTCCTCTGAGTCATTAACTGGCCTTGATATTGCAGATGATTGACCAAATACTTCCGCTTCCAATACATCTCCCTCAATGCTTTCACTATAAAGGTCGCCACTAGCACATGTAGTTTCAGATATTGCCTGTTTAGGATCTTCTTTTTTGATTTCTTCGATAGAAGCTACCATATCACCTCTAAGAACATCCTTAAAAAATTCTTGTTTCGTGCCGTCAACATCAACTTCTTATTTTTTCCACGTGATCGACTATATTATATTCTAGATCCTCGATCCAATCTCCTTCAAGATTGAGGGAAATCATGGCATCTATTGCTCGAGCCTCAGCTACTAAACATTGTTCCCACTTTTCTTCTTCTTCAGGAACCTTTTGAGCCATATTGCTCTCTTTGGCTCGGCAATATCTTTTTATGTGTCCTAAATTACCACATCGATAGCATCTCAGAGGCTTCTTACCATAATAGTTAGAAGACTCTTCCTTCTTTCCAAGCGAGGTTGAATCACCTGAGGATCGAGAGTGGACATATCTCTTGATTTTCCTTTGAAGTTTCTCTTGTCGGCTACAAGAGCATCTCCTTCTCCATCCTTGACAAACACACTAGCCAACTGCTTGGCTAGTAATTCCTGTGACGACAACAAATTTTCAAATTCCTCCAAGGATGGCTTATGAGCCCATTCTTGAATCGACGTCACAAATGGAATATATTTAGGTTTCAACCCACGAATGACTATTTTTCTCATTTGTACTTCAGAAATAGCCTCTTCCGAATTCAACAAAGATATCTCAGAACATAAGTTTTTAATCTTCAAAATATACTCAGTAATAGAAAGGCTACCTTGAGTGGTGTTAGCTAATTCATTCTCCAATATCTACAGTTGGGATTCATTCTTCTTGTTGAACAAACGATCAAGGATCCTCCATATTTCATGAGATGATTTACACTTTATAATATGATCGAATAAACCGAAGGAGATTGTCCTCTTCAGAATGAACTCCACCTTCGCATTAATCTGCTTCCCCTTCTTGTACGCACTGCTATTTTCCGATTCGTCATCAGGAGGACTTGTGTTATTCCCATTAACAACATCCCACAAATCCTCTCCCACAAGGTATGATTCCATACATGTCTTCCATACCTTGTAATTGGACTGATTCAACAACTCCATTCCCAGTCCATTAACACGGCTGCTAAAATCCATTTAGGCAAACTAGTTGAATCTAATACCACTAACTCGATCTTGAAATAACACCCAGAAACCAACGTATGGTTATGGCTCTGATACCATGTAGAGAATAGCAGAAGAAAAATATAATTCGGGAAGCCTTCTACTAGCCGAAGATCGTTAACTAAGATCGGAAGTTTCAACTAAAGAAGAGGAAGTTAGAAAGGAGAACTTGTTTATGGAAGAAGACTATTTTATTTGAGTTGTTCTTGGGTTGTTCTTGGTTTTTTCTTTTGTTAATTACAAATGCCTAATGTCATCCCTATTTATACTTGTATAGGGATGCTTCTAGAAACTATTCTAGATACATCTATAAGAAATATCTAGATATCCTTATCTTCTAACTATGTAATAAGAATCTAGATATTTCTATATTTTACTATAAATATCTAATTATCTAGAGCATCTACATTTTTCTTAAGTACAAAATATCAAAGATATTTACTCTACAAAATTCTGGAAAGTTCTACTAAATATCTAAGATATTTTTTGTACCTCCAAAAAACCATCTTTATTTTTCACAGGAACTGCACCTTTGCTACATCCAAATCACTAAACAAGGCATTGAAACTATAGGCCGTTCTTGCCGTTCTTTAAAGTCGTTTAAGTTGAAAAACCAGATCTATGGATATGAAAAATACGACGGAGAAGCCATAGCAATTGCAGAGAACATGCCTGAACTGCACCACCTTCAACTCCTTGGAAATAAGATGACAAATGAAGGATTGGAAGCTATTCTTAATGGTTGTCGTCACCTTGAATCACTTGATCTACGATGATGTCTTAATGTCCATCTAGGAGGTGATGTTCTTAACAGATCAAATATCTTAGACACTCTCGGGACCGCACCGAAGATTTTGGGTTTGGTATTGAAATGCACGATTTTGAATCATTTGATGAGGATACCTATGAGCAAATTCTTGGAAGTGTGAGCACATAAATTCTTGGTAGTGTGAGTGCATAGAAGGATACGCTCATAGGAAGATAATTCACTGGCTTTCTAATCATCGACTTCATCTCGGATGATGATGATTATTATGAATTTTTTTATGCCAACAACTATTCTAATGAAGATGAGATGTTCTTCAAATGTTGAGGCCCTCTATCTTGTTGATGGTAAATTGCATCAATCCTTTAATTTCCTAATTGTCCTTTTTCTCTTTGTCATATTATGAAATATAATTAGTTGATTGGTTTGTTAAGCCCTAAGAATATGTTAGAACAACTGAACAAGATTAATGATAAAAATATAAGGAATTCAAAACAAAACTTGCTTGGCTTAGAGGCACGTTAATACGTTTCTTGAAGATAGTTGGAGTCTCTCCCACGAGCAATCGGAAGCATAAATAACAAATCTATCTTCGGGATTCAACTAAGCCACAAAACAAGTAGCATTCAAGAATGTTGCTCTTCTATTCTTGAATGGGTGATTTCACCTTTTGATTAATGTCTCACAACTGTTTTTCAAGGGAAAGTAGTTTTTTGAGTGCTTATCTTTTCAACCAAAAGAAACTCAATTTATAGGACAAGTTTTGGAAGAAAAAATACTTTAATTAAATTGTATTTATTATAGGTTCATGAATTAAAAAATAAAAACATATCTTCCAAAAAAAAACCATAACGTAGAATTAAAAAGACTCTTTCAAAAAATCATATAACGTAGAATTAAAACAAAATGAATGTTACAACTCACATTCATGTATTTTGTTATTTCAAAACTTTTAACAGATGAATTTGTTTCAAAATTAATTGAAACACTAACTCTTACAATCCCCCACTTGTTTCAAGAAATTTTTATCTTTGAAAAATCCAAAAATATTTTGAGACATTAATCTAGCAACATGCATCAATAATGGTGTCTTTTGGACTTGAACCATTAGATAGTGAAGACTTTCTAAATCATTGACTACTTAGTGAATAAATCTTGAACTACTTTGTTCCGATGAAAATCAAAATCCTTTGACACCTTACGACCATGTGTCCTGAATCCTTTTAGCCAAGTGCTTTAAGATTTCCCTGTTAAAATCTTATTGAAGCGACCTCCACTTAGCACTTAGTGCGGTGAATTCATCAAGAGTAACTTTGCATACTCCAACAAAATAGTCTATGAATTTCATTAAGAGAAATTAATCTCATTCTCATTTACAGCAAATTATCGGTAAGTCTATCAAGAGTATTCCTACACATTTCAATCGAAATCGATTTATAGACTTATTAAGAGAATATAATCTCATCCTTCTCTTTAGGAGGAATATCGAAAAAAAATCTCAAGAGTTTTCTTACTTACTCCAACTAAGATCGGTCTTATAAATTTATTAAGAGAAAAAAATCTCAATCATGCACATCTACTTATTTCATTTTATTTGAAAATGGGAATTTTATTGATGTGCGCGCTTCACAATTGTAACTTTACTTGTTTTTCCCTTTGAACCCAAGATTACATCATTAGGTAGGGTTACCATAAAGTACAATTAATTTACAACATGCTTTATTCCCATCCCATTACAAGTTTCCACCACTAACTCTTTGCCTAACCCTTTAGACAAAGGATCCGCTAAATTAAATCTGGACTTCACATATTGAAGCGATATCACGCCTTCCTCCAATAATCTCCTCACATGATTGTGTTTGAGACAAACTTGTCTCGACTTGCCATTGATTATCACAATAGATAGTTAAAGGTGGCACTGGCTTACTCCACAAAGGAATATCTATCAACATAGATCGCAACTAATCAACTTCTTCTCCAGCAGAAGACATAACTATAAATTCTAACTCCATGGTTGAGTGAGTAATACATGTCTGCTTCTTTGATTTCCAAGAGATCGCTGCTCCAGCCAAAGTAAAAATCCAAGCAGTAATAGATTTAGAGTCATTCAGATCAGAATTTCAAGTAGCATCGCTATAGCCTTCAAGAATAGCTGGAAATGTAGAATAATGTAGGCCAACATTAATCATACCCTTCATGTATCTTAAAACACGAATTAAGGCATTCCAATGTTCAAATCCAGGATTACTAGTGAACTTGCTCAAAGTTCCTACTGCGTAACCAATATCCGGCCTGGTAGAATGCATGCCATACATAAGACTCCCAACAATCTGAAAATATGTCAGCTGATCAAGAACATCACCAGAGTTCCGCATTAGTTTGATGCTAGGATCAAATGGTGTAGGAGCAGGTTTATCGTCAAAGTGACCAAACCTTTTTAGAACTTTCTCTATATAACTTGATTGAGTAAGAGTCAAGCCATTCGCTAATCTCATAATTTTAATGCCCAAAATTATATCAGCTTCTCCAAGATCTTTCATTTCAAATTGAGAAGCTATAAAATTGTTTCTTTGACTCTTTCATTATCAGTTCCAAAGATCAACACATCATCTACATAAACACATATTATAACACCAAATTTTTCTTGAAATTTGCTAAAGATGCAAATATCACCACCATTGATTGAGTAGCCATTAGAAGTCATTACTCTTCTAAATTTCTCATTCCATTGTTTTGGAGCTTGTTTTAATCCATAAAGAGATTAAAGAAGCTTACAAACTTTGTGTTCTTGACCACGAACGACAAATCCTTCTGGTTGTTTCATGTAAACTTCTTCATCTAGATCTCCATTAAGAAATGCAGTCTTCACATCCATTTGATGAATTACCAGACTATGAATTGCGGCTAAAGCAATCAAAAGTCGAATAGAAGTCATTCGAGATACCGGTGCAAATGTATCAAAATAATCAATATATTTCAATTGAGTAAAACCTTTTGCTACCAAACGAACTTTGTACTTTATCTAATGTACCATCAGATTTCTATTTCTTTCTAAAGATCCATCTACAACCAATAGACTTACATCTAAGAGGGAGGTCTGATAAAATCCATGTATTATTTGACATAATAGAGTGCATTTCATCATCAATAGTTTCACGCCAGAAAGGAGCATCATTTGAAGACATTGCTTCAACATAACTTTCAGGATCCTTTTCAACTAAATAGACTTGAAAATTAGGTCTAAAGTCTCTTGGTTTGGCTAATATTGCACTACGTCTTGGTTGACTTTCTTCCAAAGGCTCAACTATTTTTCTTTTAAGAGGAGATATAGAAGAACTTGTATCTTGTTCCAAAGATTCCTTTTTCTTAGGAAATATATGCTCAAAAAACTTAGCATGCAACGATTCAATAATTGTGTAAGGGCTTGGGGTCTCAAGATTTAGAAATCTATAAGCCTTACTGGTTTGTGAATGACCAATAAATACACAATCTACTCCTCTATAGCCAATCTTAGTCAAATGTTGATTTGGTAATCTAACATGAGCCAAACAACCCCATACTTTAAAATAATTTATATTTGGCTTTCGATTCTTCCAAAGTTCATATGGAGATGAATCATGTTTCTTGGAAGGAATTCGATTCAAAATATGACATGCAGGAAATAAGGCTTCAGTCCACAAATTTTCAGTGATACTAGATCCATAAAGCATAGAGTTAACCATTTCAATGAAAGTTCTATTTTTTCTTTCCGCTACACCATTTTGTTGTGGTGTATAAGACATAGTCAATTGTTTCTCAATGCCTTCTTTTTCACAAAAATTAATAAAATCTGATTTTAAATATTCTCCACCTCTATCAGATCTAATTGATTTAATCTTCAAACTCAATTTATTTTCAACTTCTGTTTATATGTTTTAAAAGTCTCAAATGTCTTATCTTTTGTTTTTAATGAAAATACATATGTATACCTTGAGTAATCGTCAATAAAAGTGATAAAATATCTCTTTCCATGACGTGATAAACAATCCATCTCACAAATATCAGTGTGAATTAACTCCAAAAGTGTGGATATCCTTTCAACAGACTTAAAAGGTTTCTTTGTTATTTTACATTTACTACAAGTAATACACTTAGCAACATGATCCTTTCCACAGTCTTTAATTAATCCATTTTTTCACCTTAAGTTGAATGGATCTAAAATTCATATGACCAAGACGTTCATGCCATAAATCTAAAGACTCCACAACATAAGCAGAAATATTTTCATTAAAAATATTGAGTTTGAACATGCCATTTGTAGCATAACCTTTTCAAACAAACATGCCTTGTTTAGACAAAATAAATATATTTGCCTCAAAAATCA
Source organism: Solanum gracilifrons (assembly GCA_029582605.1). Lineage (NCBI taxonomy): Eukaryota > Viridiplantae > Streptophyta > Magnoliopsida > Solanales > Solanaceae > Solanum > Solanum gracilifrons. Next base: position 11,325 of record JAJOOH010027508.1, read on the forward strand.
TTTTAAAACCATGCTTCGAAAGAAGCGTACTTGACACCAAGTTCTTTCGAATATCAGGAACATGCAATACGTCTATCAATGTGACCATCTTTCCGGAAGTGAATTTCAGTTCAACAGTTCCTTTTCCCACAACCTTAGCAGAGGATGAGTTTCCTATATGCAAAACTTTAACGCCCCCACTAATTCATAAGTCGTGAAAGAATTTCAATTACCTGATATATGACAAGTTGCACCAGTGTCTATCCACCATTCCACTTGATCTCCCGCTACAAATGCTTCCATGACCATTGTCACTAGTTCATTTTTTGTATTGTTATTTGCCTTTTCTTTCTTCTTTTCAGCTTTAAGAATTTTACAATCACATGCATAGTGACCAGTTTTATGACAATGATAACATTCATTCGACTTAGAATTGGAATTAGTACGCTTAAAATTTTCTCTTCTTTGCCTTCAAAAATTTATTATTGGCAGGCTCCTTCTTGATCGATTTTTCTTCAACAAGATGAGCTTTCATGATGGGCTCCTTCAAGATATTATTGTCGGGATATCGTGTCTCTTGTTCAATTTGCAAGTGCTGCAATAATTGTTCAAGAGTCAAATCTTCCTTCTTGTGCAAGAGTTTGCTTCTGTACTCCTTCCAAGATGGAGGAAGTTTTGAAACAATAACACCAACATGAAAGTTTTCATCAAGAGCAATTCCAGATATAGCAATTTTATTAGCTATAAGTTGAAATTCTTGTACTTGTTCAGTGATTGACTTGTCATCAACCCTTTTGAACTCCATATAATTTGAAACAAGAAATTTCTTTGAACTCGCCTCTTCTGTTAAATGGATAGTTGTAAGAGTATCTCAAATCTCCTTAGCAAATTTGCACTTAATATAATATTGATCATAATATTTATTGGACATTCCTCCAAGAATATAAATCTTGCATAAGTAATCATCATCTTGCCATTTGGCAATTTGTTCTTTAATCAGAGTAGCCTCGTCCGTTGCTACCTCAGAACCAGGAGTGTCAGGACAAGGTTTCTCAAGAACATATGCTAACTTTAATTGTCTTAAAAAGAATTCCATCTTTCCACGCCATCTAGGAAAGTCTTTGCCATCAAATATTTCAAAATTAGGATTAGGCAAAGATGGAACATTGTTTGTTATAGATGTGGATGTCATAGAGACAACTATCTTCAAATTGTTAGAACAACTGAACAAGAATGATAAAAATATAAGGAATCCAAAACAAAACTTGCTTGGCTTAGAGGCACGTTAATACGTTTCTTGAAGATAGTTGGAGTCTCTCCCACGAGCAATCGGAAGAATAAATAACAACTCTATCTTCGGGATTCAACTAAGCCACAAAAAAGTAGCATTCAAGAATGTTGCTCTTCTATTCTTGAATTGGTGATTTCACCTTTTGATTAATGTCTCACAAGTGTTTTTTCAAGGGAAAGTAGTTTTTTTGAGTGCTTATCTTTTTAGCCAAAAGAAACTCAATTTATAGGACAAGGTTTTGGAAGAAAAAAGACTTTAATTAAATTGTATTTATTATAGGTTCATGAATTAAAAAAGAAAAACTTATCTTCCAAAAAAAACCATAACGTAGAATTCAAAAAATCATATAACGTAGAATTAAAACAAAATGAATGTTACAACTCACATTCATGTATTTTGTTATTTCAAAACTTTTAACGGATGGATTTATTTCAAAATTAATTGAAACACTAACTCTTATAGAATATAAAGGTATCTTTTTCGGCACTTTTGTAGATGATGAATCATTGTATAAGGAATAAAGCTGGCTTGTTGGGTAAAAAATCTATAGCAGCTTGATCCTATAGAACGAGAGTTACCTTGCGATATCTGGGTTGCAGCATGTTTTATTTTTGTCATTTTAAGTTTTGTGTTGTTGCCTCGTTTATAGATGTGTCAACTATACGAACACTTGAGTGACTAGAGTCTGAACATTGTATCACAATGCCCACGCTTTACCAAACTCTTTGATATAGGATGGTTTTGGGAATGACTAAACTTGAGGATCTGATTATAGAAAAGTTGACAAAGTGACTTCTTTCTCCGTCTTTCTGGAATCTTTTCTAATAGGCATAAAACAAGACACCTTAACTTGGCCTCAATTGGCAACCAAACACTCCAACATTGAGAATGCATATCTAGACACCTCAACTTGTTCCCACTGTGTCTCGACTCTCGTGGACATCCAACAACACATAAATTTTGGAGGTGTCTAGATGATCATTCTGTAAGTTGGAGTGTTCAACTCACACCGTGGAAACAAGTTGAATTGTCTAGATTTGCACCCTCAAAGTTGGAGTGTTGAGTTGTCAACAGAGTCCAAGTTAAGGTGTCTATCTATGTATTATGTCTTTGTAATAATATCATTGACAAGCTGACCCAATTCAAGATATTTTGTACTCCGTCTGCTGAGATTGTTGTTTTATAGAAGGAAAAAAACTGGAATATACCGCCTGATCATATAGAGCTTGCCTCGCGATATCTAGATTGCAGCATGTTTAGTCGCTAACCTCTGTGTTGTTGCCTCGTAACTTGAGGATATTTGAAGGGGGGTAAATTGTCAAAATGACTGTTTTCTTTGCTCCTGCTAGAATATTTTATAACAACATGATATGATGACCTGAAGCCAACTGAAGATGTTATGTTTCTACTTATCTGCTAACTGCTAAGATTGTTGAGATGTGAAGGATCGAATTCTAATACAAATACATAAAACAGTTCAAGAGATTTTTCTGTTGTTTTTTGCCAATTTTTATTGCAGTGTGAAACAATTATCATAAATCTTGTGATTCAAAGATGGAAAAATTACATAATTAGGCAAACATGCGATATGTATTTACTATATATAACCATAATTTAAAAGAACTACAATTTGTAGCTACAATTAGTGTCATATAGTAAATTTCTCTCTCTTCTATCCCTCGCCTCTCACCGGACTCTCACTTGTCTCATACAAATGAGATTTTTCAATATAATGATACAGATGCTTGTCTATGATTCAAGGAAACATATGGTAACAAATACAGTTGTACAAATCAAAGTGGTATTCATTGATACAATTCGTATTGGGATATAAATTGTATTCATTAATACAATTGATTTGTATCAATGAATACAATACTTTTTTATACAAATCAATATAGTGCATGATAATTAATTATCAGTCATACAAATCAATTGTATCTCTCTCGCTCTCTCTTCCTTCATGCAATCTCGCTAGTTTTTGATATAACTACCAGGCTTCACCTTCTGAGGGGTAAAGGAAACACAAAAAGTTTGGGGAAAATGCACAAGTACCCCCAACCTATGCCCTAAATCTCAGAGACACACTTATACTATACTAAGGTCCTATTACCCCTCCCCTCCC
>JAJOOH010027509.1:0-16402 GCA_029582605.1 Solanum gracilifrons
CTCTTAACCCATGGTGACCTATATGAGGGTACTATAGTTCTAAACACCCAAAATGATGGAACAAATTATTATATCAAATACCAATTAAATACACATTTATCCCCAAACATCAATGACAGAATGAAAGGAAAAAAATGAATACTCCGACTCCACGAGAATCATGGGATATCTACTATGCATTTCCGATTTAGGCTCCCAATTGGACTCCTCTACAAAATGGTTCTTCCAGTGGACCCTTACATATGGAATCACTATGTACCTCAACTTATGAAACTTCTTATCTAGAGTAGCCACAAGCTCCTCCTTATAGGAAAAACTCTAATCAAATGACACAGAGTCCCACTGAATGATATAATTTCCATTACCATGAACTTCTTCAGTATGAACACATGAAGCATTGGATGAATACTTGACAGTGCTGGAGGCAAAGCTAATTTATAGGCTACCTCCCTCATACGTCAAAGGATCTCGAAAGTGATGATAAATTATGAACTCAACTTACCTCACTTTCCATACCTCATTACACCCTTATGAGTGAAACTTTGAGCAAAACTTTCTCTCGTACAATGAACTCCATATCTCTAACCGTTGGTTTGTATATTCTTTCTTTCTTCTTTAAGCTGCCAAAAGCTTATTCTGAATTAACTTATCCTTCTCAAAATATTCTCTTTGACGATCAATACACCACCGTCTTACCTCAAATGCCTCAAACAAACCATTAGAAGATCTTTATCTCCTCACATACAATGCCACGAATAGAGCCATGTCAATGCTAGAGCAGTAGTTGTTATTATAAAAAAACTCAACCAATGGTAAGAGCTGATCCCCATGACCACTAAGTCGATCACACATGCGTGGACCATGTCCTCCAATACCTAATAGTCCAGTTAGATTAGTTTGAGGGTGAAAGGTTGTACTCAAGTCATTTCTTGTGCCCAACTCAGCCTGTAAGGTCTTATAAAATTAGAAATAAACTATGTACCTCTATTAGAAATAATAAAAATTGGAACTCTATACAACTAACCAATCTTTCACAAATAGATCTTGTCCAACTTCTTTGCATTATAGGTCACATGAACTAAGTATAAAGTATGCAGACTTAGTCAACTTGTTGACAATCACGCTCACCCAAGGTCTTAAGAAAACCAACCACAAAGTCCATAACAATTATTTACCTCTTCCATTCAAGAATAGACATCCTATAAAGCATACCTCCGGGCCTCTAGTGCTCGTATTTAAACTACTAGCAATTTCGACACTAAGCAATTAACTTTATGATCTCTTGCTTCATCTGACCCCACAAATAATATTACCTCAAGTCACGATATATCTAGGTGGCTCCAAGATGTATAGATAATATAGAACCGTAGCCTCAATAAGAAGATTCTAGATCAAATCATCAATATGGGGACACAAGAACATACCCTTTGATCCTCAAAACACCTTCATCATCTATCACTGCCTCTTTAGCTTTCCTTTGTAAAATCCCATCACAAATCTTGCATAACTTAACATCCTCGAACTGTCCAGATTTTGTCCTAAGTTCATTCAACCAGGTCAACAACAAGTTCCCCGAGCTATAACTAGGGAGTATAATGGTAGTGGAAGAGGTCATTTACATGGTGGGCATCAGGCAGGTAGATGAAGGAGCCAAACTCAATGTGGAGGTTATTATGCAGGTAGAAGAGGTACTCAACCTAGTAGATTTTCTACGAAAACAGGTGAGAAGACACACTTTTATGCTTTACAAAGTAGGTTTGAGACGGAGTCGTCTTATGAGGTCATTACATGTACTATTCTCATGTTTGACTGGATGGACATTATTTTATTCGATAATTTTTCTACTTTCTTATATGTCTACTTGATTTTTATGGGGATAGACATGGTCTATGACTTCCTTAATACCCATGTTCATGTATCTACTCCCCTTGGTGACTATGTTTTGTAGATAAAATGTACGGTTTTTGCTTTATGATATTTATGGGGTATTTTACATGGGAATATTTACTAAAATTTGATTTGGTGGATCTTAACATAATCCTAAGGATGAGTTGGTTATTGATGAGTCCTAGATTTGGACTCATTTAGGGCTTTATTTGTATAGGTTTAGTGTCCTCAAATGCTTATTTTGTGTCAATAACTGATGTAAAATCCTTGATTTCCAGGTATTTGGATTGAAGAACAAAGCAAGGACACTAATTTGAAAAAAGGAACGAAGCGAGCTGAAAGAAGGAAGGAAAGAGAGCCTGGTGATCAGCACGTCTATTTGGCGAGTCGCCGAGTGGCCATTTGACCGCCTAAAGTTCCAGTGTGCCAATCCTGAAGGAGAAAGTCAAGTTGGCGAGAAAAGAGCAGTCGGCGGATCGTCGAGTGGTTCCGCGATGTAGTGTTAGATCGCCCAAAATTACAGACCTGGAGGATGTTGAAGGCCAATGCAAGAAGGCGATTGAATGGACCAAAGGGTGGATCGCTGAGTTGATCGGCGATCTCGACTTACTGCACCAAATGGCCCTTCACAGCATATTTTTGGCCACTATAAATACGTTTTTGAACATTTAATCTAGAGAGTTTTTTATCATATTTTTTTGGATAGTTAGAATTTTCAGTTTGAACTCTTAGTTTGGAGACAAGTTTTCCTTAGCTTTGAAGAATTGAAGTTTTCCATTTTTGAGAAATTGTAATTAAGTCTTTAAGATTCTTCAATTTGGACCTTTGTAAAGACGAAATTAATCTTACCCTGTTGATGGAAATACAATTTGGTAACGATTTTTATATTTGTATGATGTCTAGCTAAAACCCCATTTCTTGGGTTGTGATTATGAGCTGATTTAGTTTATGGGTATTGCTAATTGTTAGTCTAAATGCTGTTCAAAAGTGATTTCAATCAGTAATTGTAGTTTAATTTAAAGGATTGTAGTTGCGAATGCAGTTCTACTTTCGTGTTTTTGGCTTGCTCGAGAGAGAGGTTTTAAAATCAAGATTATTGATTGATGGTCTATGGGTATTGGGTTGTCATGGGTTCAGCTCGAGAGAGAGAATCCTAAACCATTTTCCATACATTCAGCTTGAGAGAGTAAATGGACTAAGACGTAGGTTGTTCTTATTTTGCATGTTTGTCGATGTTCGAGAGAAATCAACTTGATTTGGGGTAAATTGTTCGAATGAAAATTTACCTCCTCTATAGTCTAGCATATTCACTAATTTACAATCATTTCCTAACAGTTGCAATTACGCCTTTGTCTACATTAACCTATAATCAAATCACATCCCAAGAACCCGTCTCATTATTGTTATCTTTGTGTTATTTGTTGCTGTTGTAGTTGATAAGTGAAAACCAAAACCCCCTTATTTGATATTCGTGTCACCCCTAACTTGAATTATGTTTTTATTCGATAATGTCTATTCCTATGGCTGATTTGAACATATTCGTACTTTACACTTGAATCTTAAACACATACCACTCTTTGTGGGATTCGACCCCAACTCATTTAGTTGGGTTATTATACTGATTAACGACTGTTGACACTTAGAATTGGATGCAGTGTCTTTGAAACGTCATTAATCAAAATGGCGCCGCTGCCGGGGAGTGGTGTTGGTTAAGATTCTTTGGTTAAGTTGAATTTTGTTCTTTTTAGTCATAGTCGAATCTACTTACTTTTAGTTTAGGTTTGCTTGTTTGTGTTTTGAAACAGAGAGTATGAGTGTGAACGGAAGCAATGGTAGCTAAGTAGGCCACCAAGATGACATTGGCAACCTCAACGATGTCAATGAGCCTAATGTTAATGACACTCATCTAATGGGTGGTATTGGTTCCATTCGCTTGCCTCCGGCTGAAGGGAACGTTGTATTCCATATTACAAGTACTATGTTGCAGCTCCTACAATTGAAAGGGTTGTTTAATGGGCTGGCTTATGAGGATCCCCATGAGCATATTAGAAACTTTATTGATGTTTGCAGGCCGTTCTCCTTCAAGAACATATCCCAACAGTCGATCCGATTGAGGTTGTTCCCATTTTCTTTAATGGGAGGAGCATGTAAGTGGCTGTCTGAATTGCCACGGGAATCAACCTCTTCGTGGGAAGAGCTTTTCACCGCATTCCATATGTGATTTTTCCCTCCTTCGAAGATGATGACTCTTCGGGATAACTTTCAAAGCTTCAAGCATTTGGAAGGTGAGACAATTCATGAGACTTCGCTACGATTCAAGAAGTTGGTGTTGCAATGCCCAACTCATGGATTGCTCGACAACGTTTTGATGTAATATTTTTACCGAAGTCTTGATTCGGTGAACAAGGGTGTAGCTAACCAACTTTCTCCGGGAGGTTTGATGCAACAACCTTACATTATAGCAGCCCAACTTTTGGATGGTATGACCACAATTAATTGGGCTTGGTACATCTGTGAAAATCAGGTCTCCCCTCTCACGTTTAAATTGACCAAAAAGCAGCTTGAGAAAGACCAAGAGAGGTATCAAAACACGGCAAAGATCATGATACAACTTAATATTTTATCCAAAAATGTTATGAGAGTTGGTGCTCGAACTGTCAATGTTGTGGGTGTCGGGTGTGTTAATCCTGATGAGGCCAAGTTTGAAGCAATGTACAATTAAGAGGTGAATTTCCTAGCCACCAAGGAGGTGGTTATTGATGAGTCAACGATTTGAACTCATTTAGGGCTTCATTTTAATAGATTTAGTGTCCTCAAATGCATATTTTGTACCAATAACTAATGTAAATCCTTAAATTTTAGGTATTTGGATTGAGGAACAAATTGTGGACACTAATGAGTAAAAAGGAACAAGGCAACAAAAAAGACGAAGAAAAGAAGGTCTGAGGATCGCCTAATCCATTGGGAAAATCGCCGAACGGCCTTAGCCTCGCCTAATGTTCCAGTATGCCATGCCCTGAAAGAGAAAATCAAGTAGGTGATCGAAAAGAGCAGTCTGCGAGTCGTCGAACGGTTTCACAATGCATCACCATATCCCCCTAAGTTACAGAACTTGAAGATGCTGAAGGCCAAAGCAAAAAGGCGATGAAATTGACCAAAGGGTGGATCTCCGAGTGGATCGGCGATCCCGACTAACTGCGCCGACTGAACCTCCGCAACACACTTTTTGACAACTATAAATACTTATTGAAATTTTTAGCTTAGTATCCGATCTTATGTGAAATCATATTATTTTTTTCAGTTTTTTGAAGTTTAGAGCTTAGAACTGAATAGAGAGACAATATTTTCTTAGCTTTGAAGATTTCCATTTCTAAGAAATTGAAAGTGGGTGTTGAAGATTCTTCATCTTAGACCTTTGTAAAGACAATATCAATCGTACCAAATTGATGGAAACATAACTTGGTAACGATTTTTACCTTTTTACTATGTCTAGCTAAAATCCCAATTTTTGGGGTGTGATTATGTGATTATGAGTTGATTTAACTGCTAGGTATTATTAATTGATAGTTTATTTGCTGTTTAAAAGTGATTTCATTAAGTAATTGTGGTTGAATTTAATGGGTTGTAGTTGCCAATACAATCTTAACTTCGTGTTTTTGGCTTGCTTGAGAAAGAGGTTTTAAAACCAAAATTACTGAATCGATGGTCTGTGGGTATTGGGTTTCCATGGGTTCAACTCGAGAGAGTGAACCCTAAACCATTTTTCCACACATTCAGCTCGAAAAAGTGAATAGACTAAAGCGAAGACTGTGCTTTATTACTGCTTATTGGTGTTTGAGAGAAACCAATTTGATTCGGAGTAAATTGTTCGAGAGAATGTTTACCCTCAGTAAAGTCTAGCTTATTGACCGATTTGCAGCTGTTTACTCTTAATTACAATTACCCGGTTGTTTACCTTATCCCATAATCCTATCGCATTCCAAGAATCTCATCTCCATATTCGTATTTTTGGGTTATTTACTATTTTAGTTGATAGTACAAACAAACCCCCTTTATATCTTACACTTGTGTCACCTATAATTTAAACCATATTTTTCTTCGTAAATGTTTTTAGTTATGATTGACTTGAGCATATTTATGCTTTTCTAATGACTCTTTAGTACAAACCACTCTCTTGGGACTCTACCCCAACTCACTTAGTTGGGTTATATTACTACTCACGATCGTTGGCACTTAGTTTTGGATGAAGTGTCCTGATACGTGAAATCAAAATGGCGCCGCTGCCAGGGAGTGGTGTTACTTGAGAATTTTTAGTTAAGTTGAATGTTGTTCTTTTTAGTTATAGTGATACTTACTTAATTTTTAGTTTTGTTTTGCTTGTTTGTGTTGAAACAGGAAAAATAAGTGTGAATGGTGACCAAATGGACCACCCCTTTTTGAGATTTTTGAACCTTAAGGATAACCTCCTAACGTTCAAGCAATTGGGGGGTGAGACTATCCATGAGATGTGGCCGAGATTTAAGGCATTACTGCAGTAGTGCCCAACTCATGGAATGCTAGATAAATTGCTACTGGAATGCTTTTATAGAGGTCTTGACCTCGAAAATAGAAGCGCTGCTGATCAACTTTTTGCAAGTTATTTGATACAACAACTCTATGAAGTAGTTTCCCAACTCCTTGATGGCATGATTAAAGCCAATAAGGAAACAGAAAAAGACCAAGAATGGGTCGCATTGTTGACTCAACTGGATGTCTTGTCCAAGAAGGTCATGGAGTTGGAGGCAAGGTCCAACAAGAAGGACAAGTACCTGCCCCCTCACAAGTGTCGACAGATGAAACAACAAGAGGGTGGACAAAATGAAGATGTCCTTTCACTTATTCTACACAGGATCGAAGAACAAGATAAAGTGTTGAATGAGATAAAAAAAATGTCTTAATGCTTAATCAGATGACAACCTCTCATTCCATGATTATTCATCTATAAGACGACCAAATAAACCAAGTGTTGTCGTGTCTCTACTCACAACACAAAGAGGGGTTGCCTAGTGACACTATGGTCAATCTCAAGAATGAGGTTTGAAGGTGGACTTGCGTCGTGCCACGACATTAACTAAGGCGCTGCTTGGGAGGCAACCCAAGTTTTATTTTCTTTCTTTTTATGTTTGGAATAATGGTGTGTTGATTGTGCAGGTCAAAGTGTGGAAAGTGATTGAAAATTACAGGTTGGCGAGCAAATGGTCTAGTTGGCGCATCGCCGAAGAGGTTGGCGACACCGACCTAGACCACCATTGCACTCAAGAGAATTTAACATTGGAGTCTGTAAAACTCGGCGAGCCTAGGAAATTATTGGCGAGTTGCTGACCAGGTTGCCGATCACGATCTATACTGCCGTTTGGACCTCCAAATCAACTGAGGGTCTTGTAAAACTTGGCGAGGTAAGTTTATAAGGCCAAAGGTTGAAGCTCTCAAACTCTTCACTTTCTACCTTCACTAACTCACACACGTTTAGTATTTTCTATATTTCTTGCTTTTTTACTGTATTTGAGTTGTTGATTACTGCTCGGAGTTGGATTACATTGATGCCTAGCATTTCAATTTTATTTATTCAGCATAAAAGGTTGGTTTTCCGAACACCGAGTCTATTTTTATCGATTTTGTACTCATTTGCAACATTATTATCTTAATTGAAGTGTGCTGGGCATCTCTGATAGGATTATAATATTTGAATACCTATTTTAATTTGATAATCTTGCCTGTATTGTTTTGATTGTTGAAATCCCATATTCCTGTGTGTTAAAATGAATTAAATTTTGTAAGGTTGTGCTTGCATGTCATTGGGTTTAGTTGGGTGAAGTCTAAGTAGCCTTTATTTGTGCCAAACGACTTAATTTGCCCAATGACAGAACAAATGACGTTATTCTTAAGGGTAAAAGTTGTCAATTGGCCAAATTTGGCAATACCGGGAGAAGTCTGAGTATCTCTGGGTATTGGGTGCTATGGGTCTAGTTTTAATTTGAGTTGTGCATGCTTTGATTTTATTTTTGGGGGTTGCGGGGTTGCATTCGAGAAGTTGGGTTGAAAGTAGGCATGTTGGGTCATTTGGCCAGTTGGGTCGAGCTTGTCGAACCATTCGGGGGTTTGCCGAAGGTCCCCATATCACCTTTAATTTCATGCTAAATGTGTTGTTGAATTTTGTAACTTTAGGTGATAAGCCTGAGGTCGCCGAAGGCACTTGACGACTCACCGTAGTCTTTTTGATTACCCTTTGTCTGCACTCCTGTATCCTTTTTGTACTATAACTTTCGGTGGGCTAATCCTTGCTCGCCGAATGTTGTCGGCGATGCGCTGAAAGTCCTTCCCATCACCGATAAGCCAAATTTTTCTGAGAATTTTGAGCCAATTCCTTTGGCGAGCCCAATCTAGCTCGCCGAATGGATCGGCGAGTCTGTCTGCAATTGATTTTTTGTGCTTTTGTTTGAATATTTCTAACTTTTTCTCGATGCTTTACAGACATGGCTAGACCGAAAGTTGCTGGGAGAATCATGCCACCTCGAAAGATAAGAGCACGAAATTTTAAAATAAATGAAGGGAGGTCAAATCCTCCCAAGAAGGGAAGACAAGAACCTCTACCTGGAGATAAAGGCAAGGGCAAGAGGCCCATTTATGACATGGAGACTACTCCCCGAGGCCTCTCTATTCCTTCATGGGTCCGGGAATTCTATGCAGCTGTACGGAACTTTTTGGCGGATGCACCCATGGCAGCTCCTGGTGGGTCTGGTACTGCGGTTCCTTCTGAGGTGACTTCGGGCACTGATGCCCAAGTCCAGACTAATACACTGGGCACTGATGCCCAGACAGATGGAGCCACTGTGTAGACATGATCCCCCCTTTACCTCCCTTTCTGTCTTGTTTTATTTGACTTTTAGATATTTTCTTGCATTTGAAGACAAATATTTTATTTGTGGTGGGGTGAGGCCCACCTTTTGTGATTTTGTGACTTTCTTGTTTTGTTTATATATTAGGTTTTTAGCCATAATTGTGTTTTTACACTGCTTTTGTGGAAGGTTTGAGCTTGTGGCTTCGTATTTTTAATTGTTAATGATTTTTGACCCTTTCAAAAAAATTTGCCACCTCTTGTTTGTGTTGAATATGGCTGCTCTTTTGTAAATTTGAGTATCAGTTTTAATCAATACTGATGACTTGAATAGTGCTCATAATCTAACAAAAATAAATGTGCGGCTACGATGATGCCAAATGAAGTTGCATAGGCAATATGTGAACTTTTTGCATCTCGTTATAACTAGCCAAGTATCAAATTGAGTCTCTTGTGATGAACATTGCACACTAGTGAAAGTGTGGAGTCTTGTTTGACTTTGGTGTCAATGCCTTGTGTGATGAGCTTACCGTGAACCATGTGTGATGACACCTAGAATTTGCCCCATTGGTCCGGTTGACTAAGTGATGCAATCTCTTGATATGATCTTAGGCAACTTTAAAGAGTGTGAACCAATTTGACATTATACCTCTTCTTTGGCCAACCTTGTGAGCGTGTCAACCCCGTTTGAGCACCCTTTGAGCCTTAACCTTTTCTTGGAAGAAACTTGATGAAATTATGACCTTTCTTTATCCATTACCCATAATCCTCATGAAGTTGTGGTTAGTTTGAATAGCCAACTTAGGCCAAAAGCCTAAGTTAGAGGTGTGGTGAAAAAAGAAGGTAAATCAAGAAGTGCAAGAAAGTCCCCTTTTGACCCATGGTTTTGAAAACAATGGAACCTCTCAATATAAAAAAATATAAAAAAGGAGAAGAAAGAAAAAAGAAAAAGAACGAAAAAATTAGGGAATAAAGTTGTGAAAGCGAAAAGAAAATGGGGTCCAACAGTCCATGGAAAGTGAATAATGGGATGACTTGTAAGCACGAATGAAAAATGATGAAGAAAAAGGAAAGGAAGTGTTGTTCACACCACATTTCATGAGGACTGTAGCCATTGAGCCTAAATGACCATACATTTGCACTCAACCCCGTTACAAGCCTTGAAAAGACCTTTTTGATCTTGAGTGAGCTGAAACAAATGTTGGTAGGAAAATACGGGTAAACCTATGGGTGAAATCATTCATTGTGTTCATCTTTGTGAGTGTGAGCGTTGCATTTGATTCCGAAACTTTAAATTGTTTAACCATTGTGTGTGAATATGGAATCATTCTTTGTGTGAGGGCATTTGAATACCTTTGTTGAGCTTAAACTTGCATTTGAAGCAAGTATTGTGAGCTTGAGATTCTTTGATATTGGTGAGTCACAACTTGAGTCTTTGAGTGCACAATTGATCCTTGCATGAGTAAGTTGAGTGTTGTTGTGTGCATTCATGATTGAGTCTTGTGTAGCATTGTTTGAGACATCCTTTTTGAACTTCTAAACTTGAGGACAAGCAAAAGTTTAAGTTGGGGGTGTTGATGAGTCCACTATTTGGATTCATTTAAGGCTTCATTTTAATAGATTTAGTGTCCTCAAATGCATATTTTGTACCAATAACTGATGTAAATCCTTAAATTTCAGGTATTTAGATTGAGGAACAAAGCATGGACACTAAGGAGCAAAACGGAAGGCAGTTGAAAAGATGAAGCAAAGAAGGCCTAAGGATCACCTAATCCATTAGGCAAATCACCGAACGGCCTTGGCCTCGCCTAATGTTCCAGTGTGCCAAACCCTGAAAGAGAAAATCAAGTAGGCGATCGAAAGGAGCAGTCAGCGAGTCGTCGAACGGTTCCACGATGCATTACCATATCGCCCAAAGTTACAGAACTTGAAGATGTTGAAGGCCAAATCAATAAGGCGATGAAATTGACCAAAGGGTGGATCGCCGAGTGGATCGGCGATCCTGACTAACTACACTGACTGAACCTCCGCAACACACTTTTTGACAACTATAAATACTTGTTTAAATTTTTAGCTTAGTATCCGATCTTGTGTGGAATCATATTTTTTTTCCAGTTTTTGAAGTTTAGAGCTTAGAACTGAATAGAGAGACAATATTTCCTTAGCTTTGGATATTTCCATTTCTAAGAAATTGGAAGTGGGTGTTGAAGATTCTTCATCTTAGACCTTTGTAAAGACAATATCAATCGTACCAAGTTGATGGAAACACAACTTGGTAACGATTTTTACCTTTTTACTATGTCTAGCTAAAACCCCAATTTTTGGGGTGTGATTATGTGATTATGGGTTGATTTAACTGTTGGGTATTGTTAATTGATAGTTTATATGCAGTTTAAAAGTGATTTCGTTAAGTAATTGTGGTTGAATTTAATGAATTGTAGTTGCAAATACAATCTTAACTTCGTGTTTTTGGCTTGCTCGAAAGAGAGGTTTTAAAACAAAAATTACTAAATCGATGGTCTGTGGGTATTGGGTTGCCATGGGTTCAACTCGAGAGAGTGAACCCTAAACCCTTTTCTACACATTCAGCTCAAGAGAGTGAATAGACTAAATCGAAGGCTGTGCTTCATTGCTGCTTATTGGTGTTTGAGAGAAACCAATTCGATTCGGGGTAAATTGTTCGAGAGAAAGTTTACCCCCACTAAAGTCTAGCTTATTCACCGATTTGCAGCTGTTTACTATTAATTACAATTACTCGGTTGTTTACCTTAGCCCATAATCCTTTTACAAGCCAAGAATCCCGTCTCCATATTTGTATTTTCGTGTTATTTACTGTTTTAGTTGATAGTACAAACAAACCCCCTTTATATTTGACACTTGTGCCACCTATAATTTAAACCATGTTTTTCTTCATAAATGTTTTTAGCTATGATTGACTTGAGCATATTTATGATTTTCTATTGATTCTTGAGTACAAACCACTCCTTTGGGACTCGACCCTAACTCACTTAGTTGAGTTATATTACTACCCACGATCATTGGCACTTAGTATTGGATGAAGTGTCCTGATATGTGAAATTAGTTGTCATTCAAACTACCCAAGGTATGGTGGTAATCAAGGTTGGAGCAGGGATGAAGGTTGGAAGGATCGTGATAGAGAGTGGAGGGATCTTAACCCCACTTGGAAAGAGAGAGACTAGGAGAAGGATAGATATGTTCTTCCCCACGAGCGCCAACAACTCAAGGATTCGGAGGGTGGCCGGTCTGAGGATATGTTATATCGTATTCTCAACAAGGTTGAGGGGTCTGACAAAATTTTGAAAGCGATGAAGGAAGATGTGTCAACCTTTAGCCAGAAGGTTACCTCCCATTCCATCTCTATCAAACAGTTTGAGACCCAGATGGGTCATATCTCGTCTCATTTTAACCCGAGACAACAAAGGGGGTTGCCTAATGATACTATGGCCAACCCCAATAATGAAGTCTGAGTGAGGACTTGCGTCGTGTCACGACGTTAACTTAAGCTCTTCTTGGGAGGCAATCCAAGTTTTATTTGCTTTCTTTTTGTTTTGAAATAATAGTGTGTTGATTGTGCAGGTTAAAGTGTGGAATGTGTTTGAAAAGTGGAGATTGTTGAGCAAAATGTCCAGTCGGCGACTCACCGAAGAGGTCGGCGAGCCCGACTAGGACCGCCGTTGGACTCAAGAAATTTTGAAATTGAAGTCTGTAAAACTTGGCGAGCTCAAGTGCAAATTGGCGTGTCGCCGAACGGGTCGATGATCGCGACTTAATCCACTATTTGGACCCTCACATTAACTGGAGGTCTTGTAAAACTCGGCAAGTTAAGTGCCCACTCGGTGTGTCACCGAGTGGGTCAGCGAGCAAAACTTATGTCGCCGAATGGGTGAGAACTGGATGGTTTTAAAGGTCAACAGTTCAAAAGTTCAAATCTTTCACATTCCCTCTCTTTTCAAGTTCCCAAACTCTCACCCATACTATATTTTCCTATATTCTTATGTTTTTATCCCGTATTAGTCTGAGTATCCCGGGGGAATGGTTTTATTGGATCTTAGTTTAATTAAATGAGTGCATAGTTTGATTTTGTTTTTGGGTGCTGCGATGTTGAAAATAGGCATGTTGGGAAATTTGGTGAGCTGGGTTGAGCTCGCCGAACCACTTGGTGGTTCGCCAAATCCCCGTTGATCGCCTTTAATTTCATGCTAAAATTGAGTTTGGGTTATGTAACTTTTGGTTAGAAGCCTGAGTTCGCCGAGTGCACTCGGCGACTCATTGTCTTCTTGATCGCTCTTTCTGCTCCCCTAACCCCTAAAATGAACTGTAACTTTCGGCGGGCTAGTCCTTGCTCGCCGAATGCTATCGATGATTTGCCGAAAAGACCTCTCCATCGTCGACATGCCAATTTTTCTGATAAATTTTGATCCAATCCTTTAGGCAAGCCCGATCTGGCTCGCCAAAGTGATTCGGCGACTCGCCAATCGATTCAGCGAGTTTGTCTGCAACAGTTTTTCTGCAATTTTTCTAGAGTTGAAGCTAACTCTTTTTGATGTTTTTGCAGATATGGCTAGACCAAAAGTGGCCGGTAGAGACGTGCCGCCCCGCAAGAGGGCCAAATGGATCACAATCAACGAGGATGTAGCTGCATCCAAGGCAAAGGTTACTAAATTGCCCACCACAGGTGGGAAAGGAATGGGAAAATGCAAGGCTCTTGCACCTGCGTCACCGGAGGTCAACTCCAACAGTGATGGTATCTATGCCACCCACCTCACCACTTCTGAGAGTGAGGGTGAGCACCACGAGCATCAGGCTGCAACTTCTGAGCCTGAAGATGAGTTACTAGCAGCCCAGAGAGCGGAGCTGCGATCCACAATGATGAATGATCCGTCTAGGATCACGACTCCCCAGACCACCTCTACTTCTCTTGCTTACGCACATGCTGTGGTCCTAGCACCACCAATACAGGGTCCTCCTCCCCGGTCTATGAACAAACTGAAGACTAAAAGATTGAGGACCATCATAGAGAAAAATAGGCTGTCCACTGATAGAGTTATTGACAGGTTTTCGGAGATCATTAGTTGCCTAAAGTCACACAATTTCCAGTTGTTCACTCGACCCTGAGGTCCTTATGTTCCAAATTATGTCCGGGAGTTCTACACTACCTATGGAGCACTGGTACCACAAGGGAAGAAGCCAACAGCCAAATTCAAGCCGGTTGACTATGTGGTTGTCAGGGGTAAAAAGGTACAATGTGATTATGATGCCATCAATGCAGTCCTAGAATGTTCAACGAGAATTGAGAATGACTATCAATACAAGATCAGGACTAAAACATCGGAAAACATGAAGAAGTGGTTGGCTCCTCTGATATCAGACGGTACTCCCAAATGGCTCGAGGTTGGGGCAGCCATTATAAAGAAGCACCTCAATGTAGCAGTGAGGTATTGGTTTGGCTTCATCAGCAGTACCATCATGTCATCCCAGAATGGGTCAATTCTCCGCCACGCCAAAGCAGCCTGTCTTGGTTGCATCATTGATGGGACACGGCTGAACTTGGGGATGATTATTGGACAGGAAATGCTTATGAGGGTCAAGCAAAGACAAACGTCCCTTCCATTCCCGGTGTTGATTACCAAGCTGTGCAGATAAGCTCAGGTTCCTAGAGATGAGAAGAAGGATGTGGAAGTGATTCCCACATCTTCTACTGACATACGGAGAATTGAGGCGAAATATTTGAAAGACGAGGCCGAGAAGAAGAAGGCAGTCCCAGTGGATACATCCCCGATTGTTGATGTTCAGACACTACTTGCAGAGGTACCTTTGCCTATTCTGGCCCATGGGACTTCAGGTATACCTAGCACTGCCCCTTCAATGACGCCTAGTACCTCTACTGCTTTCTTGCTTCCCAGACCTAGTACTACTGTTGTTGCTGCCTCCCGGCCTCCACTCACCCATGCTGCATTACTATGGATGGGGCAGCTAGCCCATTCTGCTGATCGACGTGCCGCCAGACTTGAGGCCACCACTTTGGGCATGATTCAGACAACCCTTGCTGATGTTGTGGCACCGAGTTCTACTATTGATGCCCTTGCGGCGAGGAAAGTGGTGAGCGAGCGTGGCCAAGAGGCCACTGAGGAGGTGACGACTCTAAAGGCCACCATTGCTGAGCTGAGGAAAGATGTGGACCAGGTAGAGTCCACCAACATATCGATGATTTTCGGTATGGTGGAGATCCCAGATGTACCAGTTGAGCCAAATATTCCTCCAGCTACCACCAGAGATGATGTTCGAGCTGATGAGGTATCTGATCCCGAGTTTGAGGTAATGATGGATGAGGAGATGCTTGTGGTTGCTGAGGTGATGTCTTACGAGGGCCTTACGGAGACTGATGAGGCCATGGTAGATGCAGTTGTGCAGACATCTTTGGCAGACATACCTTTAGCTGACCCAGTGGATCTGGTACTACTGATGTGACTCCGGGCACTGATGCCTAAGATTAGAGTGTTGCACCTGGCACTATTGCCTCGAAAGATGGAGCGACTGTGTAGATAGGACCCCTTTTTACCTTTCTCTCTATCATTTTTATTGATTTTTGGATGTTTCATTGCATTTGAGGACAAATTGATTTTTGTTTGTGGTGGGGTGAGGTATTTCCATACCTACCTCTTGTGATTATGACTTTTCTGTATATATTGTGTTTTGACACTATTTTGTGGATGCTTGAGCTTGTGGCTCCTTATTTTGAATGTAAATAATTTTTAGACCCTTTTGAAAAATTTTGCTACCTCTTGTGTATTTAATTATGGTTGTTCTTGTGCAAATTTGAGTGTCGGTTGTGATCAATATCGATGACTTGAATAGTGCTCTCAATCGAACAAACATGAATGTGCGGCTACGATGAGGCCAAATGAAGTTGCATATGCAATATGTGAACTTTTTCCATCTCGTTGTGACCAACCTATTATCAAATTGAGTCTCTTGTGATGAACATTGTACAGTAACGAAAGTGTGGAATCTTGTTTGACATTGGTGTCAATGCCTTGTGTGATGAGTTTACCGTGAGCCATGTGTGATGACACCTAGAATTTTCCCCGTTGGTCCGGTTGACTAAGTGATGCAAGCTCTTGAAATGATCTTAGACAACAATTTTAAAGAGTGAAACAATTTGACATTATACCTCTTTTGTGGTCTACCTTGTGAGTGTGTGATCTTTGCTTGAACACTCTTTGAGCCTTATATTTTTTTTGGAAGAAACTTGATGAAATTGTGACCTTTCTTTATCCCTTAACACATATTCCTCATGAAGTGTGGTTTGTTTGAATAGTCAACTTAGACCAAAAGCCTAAGTTGGGGGTGTGGTGAAATGAGAAGGTAAGTCAAGAAGTGCAAAGAAGCCCCATTGATCTATGGTGGTGAAAAAAATGGAACCCCTCCATACAAAAAAAAAAAAGAAAAAAAAAAGAAAAAGAATGAAAAAGTTTGAAATAAAGTTGCGAAAGTGCAAAAGAAATGGGGTGTCCGGTATGCCATGGAAAGTGAATAATGGGGTGACTTTTAAGCATGAATGAAAATGTTGAAGAAAAGGAAAGAAAATTTTGTTCATACCACATTTCATGAGGATAGCAA
>JAJOOH010027510.1:0-11214 GCA_029582605.1 Solanum gracilifrons
TAACCGAATAACCGAACCAAACCAAACCAAAACCGATAATCACCAAACCGATAAATGTATATTATATTTGGTTTGGTTTGGTTTTGATAATTTTAAAACCGATTAAGTTGGTTTGGTTTTGATTTTGACCAATAACCGATCCAAACCAACCCGTGAGCACCCCTACTCTTGGGTCACAACCCATACAATAGTCTCAAAACATGAAAATAAAAGACAGAAAGGAAATAGTGGTTTTGTCCTCGAAGCTATGATGACTCACCAAATCTTCAACTCCTTGCTCCTTAGAAACCTATCCTCAAGAATGGAACTCAAATCACCGAACCCTACATTTGATGAGAATGTAGGCAAAGTATGCGTTAGTACAAAAGTACTAAATATGATAGCTTGCATAACATCATAAGAGTATAATATCATAAGGGTTAGTCAACATAAGACATAATCCATAAGCATAAGAAATACTTCATGAAACATAAACTATAAGCATAAGAGAACATATCATAGTCATAAGCAAAGTCTCCAACATAAGCATCATATAAGCATTATTCCACCCTTAGTCCTTCATATCATAAGAGAACTACTTCTCAAGTAACCTCAAAGCATACTTGTGCAAGGCATATCCAATCTAAGTATCCCTTTTGGTCATCATAAACATAGTCCATATACATAGTCGAGTCTTAGACTTTCATAAGTAGCTTCAAGTCATACTTGTGCAATGTATGAGTAAGACCCCATAATCCCACTCACACTAAGTACCACTTTAGGCCATCATACATACTTACCATCTTTAATCTCATCCTTAACTTACTTCTCTTAACCAAAGAATTCTCTCACCTTCAGGTATATAACATAACAAGGAAGGCAACTATAGCACAATTCTATATAAACATACATCATATAAGAGAACACTTTCTTAGGCAACCTTAAGCTATACTTGTGCAATGCATGAATAAGACCCCATAATCCTACCCATGCTAAGTACCACTTTTAGGTCCTCATACTCATTCTTCTTGATTTGGAAACTAGTCCCTCTCTTTAAGACATTGGAACTCTAGGAGATACTTCTTTAAGCACATCTTAGTCCCTCTTCTTTACTTTTGAACACTATGAAATACTTACTCAAGCATATCTAAGTTCATTATGTTTGAACACTTGGAGATGCTTCTTTAAGCATGTCTTAGTTCATTATTAACTTGGAACACTTTGAGATACTTAATCAAGCATGTCTAAGTTCCATAATAATCTTGTACTAATTGGGAAAATAGCCTTAACCGACATGGGACCAAATGAGCTTTCACATGATCCCCTCCGATGTTACCCATACTGAGAAGGGTTGATCTACTTGCCTAGGGTAGAACCGATTTGTTAGCTTAGTTGGACCCACTAGCTAACTTTCCTATGAGGCACATAGTTATGGGATACAAAGATTCTACTAGGAAACCCGAACTCAACTTGTGAGGGACTCCATCTCATGATATATACTTTGGGAAACTCAGGCTTTACTTGTGAGAGTTCCCATTTTAGAAGCCGGACTCAACTAGGTAAAAGCTTCCATCTCAATTCAATATCCACTCGGTGCTAGGCATGCATCCCACAAGATAGCTTATTAAGTTCTTACTTAATTCATGACTCTTGGAGGGATGTCCTTGACAACCAATCCATGATTCTAGTGATTCTATCACTTTATGCATTTAAACAATCTTAATTCAACATATTATCTTTACTCTCAAAGCCCTAAAAATCATCATTCATGACTACAAGACTTACTCTCAAAGCTTTACATCTTACCATCTTCTTTCATACCGAGATTTCAAGGCATTCTATCACATTCTTCATTATTAGGTGGTTCTAGTCATAAATCATCATAAAGGTTCAACTTCAAGCTTTACTAGCCACGATCCATCATATATACTATAATCTAATTCAATTCATGTATACAAGCTTTCATTCATGAACAATTACTATAGACATCATCAATTTTAGAAGATCATCTCTAAGTCTTCAATTTCACCTTTCATGGCATAAACCTACATAATATCAATTTCATCAATTAGACTAGGTTTAACCATGGAAAATATATAAAGTCATCATAATATCATGATTCAATACTAAAAAAAAATCACAAACAAGTAATATCCACTCAATTGGATTCATACTCAACACTGGTAAAGCTTGAAGTTGAACCCTAACTAGAATTTGGGGTTATCTTCACAATTGGGGGAAATCTAAGGGGCTACATGGATGGAAGAATCCAAGGATGAATAATCTATCATACCTTGATTATAAATCCCCCACAATGCTTGCAACAATGGAGTATTTTGACCTAGATTGCTTCTCTTATTCTTCTTCTTTGCTTCCTAGAGAGAGAATTTCTTGGAGGGAATTGAGTCTCTTTTGTGAATCTAAAATAATGATTTTGGAATAATCTAATTAATGGTCTATTAGCTTTATATAGTTGGTCTAATTACTTATAAAATGACCCTACTTAATAACTAATTAATTCTAGAATATTCCCTAAGTCCCCAACTTAAAACAACTTGAAGCCAACACTGCCCAACCCACGAGACCCCGACCCATGGGCCATGCTTGTCAATCGTGGGTGGTGGTCTGGGGGTCTACTTAAGGGATCTTGACCCACGACCCCTTCCCATGGGGTGTGGGTCCACCTACGGGGCGTGAGTCCCATCCATAGGTGGCCCTTTTTTGGGCAGATTCTAGGGACTGTTTTGGGTCCCTCTCAAGGACCCTTGGTTGGTCCTTGGGGGGTTGTACCTTGACGCCCTAACCCTAAAACTTTCACTCTAAGTACAGAAAGTCATATATACAACTCTAACCCCCACGTAAAGCTCTAAAACCCTTACGTTAGGCTCTAGTTAAGTCTACAAATTCTGGAATGTTACATACACACACACACACACACACACACACACACACACACATATATATATAATAATTCTATCACAATTAATATTCCTCCTCATTCTTTGTTCATTCCTTATTTAGCACTTCATGAAAAATTATAATTTTCGTATTAATTCCTTAGCACACCTTCTATATAAGTATGAATGTTATTAAAAAATTAATTCACAAGAGTTGTGAGTATGATATTTAATCAATATTATTTATATATGAAAATTTTAAAATAAAGAAATAATGATTATATACGACCAAATCATATATAAATTTTAGAACACATTAATTATGGTATATTATATAAATATATTTTTGTATATAAAAATATTATCATTCTGAACATAGTATAACTGTCAAATATGTTCATTATATATTCATGATATATGAAAATGACATACTATTGGATGTTGAAGTGCGATATTTACATATGTGCGAGTACAATTACATATAGATATAACATATATATGCATCATTGATGGTGTGATAAATTTTCTTCTAGACAACCTTTGATAAAAAAAAATATATGTTAAATTTTAATTAATGATCAAACATTAGTATTTAAATTATCTGATAAAAAATATTCTAACAAATTGTGAAAACAATAATTCTATTATAGAAATATTGTCACGACCCAAGGGTACCCCCTAGATGTAACAAGGTGTACAAGACCCCGAGAGGCATCATACAAGCCACTTAGCATATCATAACATAAAGTAATAGAAATTATGAGATTTTAAAACCTTTCAACACAATCAAAGTTTTTATAAAATGAAGCGGAAGTCTAATACACTTTGTCTCAAACCATCTAAAACATGAATATCTTTGGGACACAACCCATACAATAGTTCAAAAACTAAAAAGAAAGAACATAAGGAAATGATGGTCAAATCCTCGAATGCTTTGAGGACTCACCAATCTTCAAATCTTGCTCTACTATGATCCTAGCCACGGGGATGAGAGTCGATACCGCTGGACCCTACATTTTGATAAGAAATGTAGGCAAGAACATACGTTAGTACAAATATGTACCAAATATGATAGCTTGCATTAACACCAACATAAGCATAAGAGTTAGACAATAGAAGTCATAAGGATAATCAATGCACATAAATCATCATAATAAAGGAGGAATACTTCTCAAGATATCTCAATTTATTCTTAGTCAAGACTTGGGTCATCCGCCTCTAGTCATACTTAAATCATGGAAGGCAACTCAAGCAACAATCCAAGCTATTCATTCTTCATAACATAATTCACATTATTCATGCTTACTTTTAAAGACATAGGGATTCACTTCTTTGTCTAACTACAAAGGCTAATGGGTATTCGCCTCTTGCCTTACTTACTTTAGGATCATGGGTACTCGCCTCCATATCATTCTATAAGGATCATGAGTACTCGCCTCCATGTCCAATCATCATAATAGGAACGTGGGGAGTCACCTCTTGTTCAATTCTAAGGCGTATGGGAAATCACCTCATATCCTTTTCGTATGGAGGTCAAGGGTAGTCACCTCTAGCCTCATTAATAACTTAGTCTTTTAGTCTAGATTCATTTTAGGTGAGCAACCCTTTCAACCTAGAATCATTCAATGTGAGAAGACCTTTCAGATTCATACATTCATACTTAAGCAATACTTAAGCAATTCATGTGGTCACTATCCCTTCCACAACACTTACATCAAGTCATAACATAAGATTTACTCTCAAAGCAATTAATATCATAATCATCATATAAGCTTCAATCTCAAGCAATCTATAATGCACCATATCATCCTATATGAATACATCTATATCCTCAATTTCCCTTTCATGGAGTAAAACCCACATACATCAAATTTATCTTAGAATCATGGGTTATCCATGGGTACATTTATATCCATTCTAAAATCATTGAATCTACTCAATTTAAGCATAAACAATCATAATCCACTCATTTGGATCAACATTTATCAATACCCACACTTTTAGAAGAAATCCTAACTAGAATTAGGGAATTTATACTTCTAAATTGGGGAATCTTAAGGGGCTTCATGGATGAAAAACCATCATACCTTGATGACAAAGCCCACAAATTCTTAAGGATTGGAGACCTGACCTTGATCCTAGCTTCAACTCTTCCTTCTTCTTCAACTTTCTAGAGAGAGGATTATTTTGGAGAGAAATCCAATTCTTTTGGTGAGTTTGAGAGAATGACTTGGATGAGTGAATTTAGGGGTTAAAATAACTTATATAGGTGTCCTAGACTTAGGTAAAACGACCCCACTCTGATTTAATTAAATCCAGAAAAGACCCATGTGCCCCTAAAACTTAACTGCCATTATGACCCAAGACACCCACTGACGGACCTTGGTAACGGACCGTCATGCACGGCTATTGATGTTGGTCATACAGTTGAAAATAGGGGCCTTGGATTACGGACCCCAACCACGGAACACGGTCTGACCAACGGTCTATTGGTTCGGCCGTGGTTCCTGCCCATGGTCACTGTTTTAGTAGGCAAGTCCACGAACCCTTCTACGGTTTATGGTTCAACCCACGGGCCGTGGTTGTTCCTTAGTGGATGGCTCCCTGTAGTTCTGAAAAATGGCAGCTCTTCTCTAACTGGAATCCGAGGTGTTACATTATCTCCCCCTTGGGAACATTCGTCCTCGAATGAGATTCTAGGCACCTTTTTAAACGAAAAGACTCAAGACTAGCATCCCATTATGCATGCAACTCATCAAATGCACATAATCAAGGAGGAAGCATCAAATCCAAGCTAAACATACTAAATGCATCATAAGGAAGTAGGAACTACATCTAGCAACCCAATATGCATGAAATTTCTAAATTACTTATGTTCAAGGAGGAACTACCTTCTCCAAGCTACAAGCATGCTCAACACAATCTCATGGACCTATATGCAATTCATTCTCAAAAAGCATAGCTAAAGCATGTTCAACAATCATCTCATGAAGTTTATAGGAAACTCATACTCAATGCACAACAACATGAAGAAAATAAATCATATAAGTCATTTTCTTTCAAAACTTAAGCTTTTTCATGAACATGCATATTAAGGAAATCATGGAAACACATAAAACGCATGACTCCAAACATAGAACAAACCAAGAGGAACTCATTACCTCAAGCTAGAGTAGGAGTAGAAGGAAAATAATGAGGATACCGGGACATCATATCAGCCTCGGCCTCCCAAGTAGCACCCTCAACTAAATGATTCCTCCATAACACTTTTATGGAAACAACTTCTTTGTTCCTCAATTTCTTAACTTGCCGGTCTAGAATCTCAACCGGAACTTCTTCATAAGAAAGGTTCTCTTTCACTCCCAAACCTTCTATGGGGACTATGGATGTCGGATCTCCAACACACTTCTTTAACATAGAGACATGAAAAACCGGATGTAGCGATGCCAATTAACTTGGAAATTCAAGTTCATAAGCAACCTTACCAACACCTCTCAAAATTTGATATGGGCCTACAAATCGGGGACTAAGCTTCCCTTTCTTACCAAACTTCATTACACCCTTCATGGGTGAGATTTTTAAGTTAAACACAATCATGCACATCAAATTCAAGATCTCTCCTTCTAACATCGGCATAATACTTTTGTCGACTTTGGGTGATTCTCAACCTCTCTCTAATAAGTCAAGCTTTCTCCATAGCCTCATGAACTAGCTCGGGTCCTATTAAGGCAACTTCATCCATATCAAACCAACCTATAGGGGATCTGCACCTCCTACCATAAAGAGCCTCAAATGGAGCCATGCCAATACTTGAGTGATATCTATTATTATAGGCAAATTCAATCAAAGGCAAATGGTCATCCCAAATTCCCTTGAAGTTAATTACACAAGCCCTTAACATATTTTCCGAAGTTTGGATAGTACGCTCCATTTGACCATCGGTTTGTGGATGAAAAGCCGTGCTAAGCTTAACTTTAGTGCCAAGACCCTTTTGGAAAGATTTTCAAAACTGAGAAGTAAACTGAGTACCTCTATCGGAGATAATGGACAAGGGCACACCGTGCAACCTCACCATTTCCCTCATATACAACTTAGCATAATCTTCTGCCGAATAAGAAACCTTGACGGGAATGAAATGGGCCGACTTCGTCATTCGGTCTACTATAACCCAAATCGAATCATATTGTCTCTGAGTACATGGAAACCCTACTATATAGTACATATTCAAATCTTCCCACTATCAAGTAGGAATGCTAATGTCTTGGGATAAATCTCTCGGTTTCTGATGCTCAACCTTCACTTGTTGGCAATTAGGACGCTTGGCCACAAATCCTGTAATATCCTTATTCATCCCATTCTACCAATAGACCTCCCGCACATCACGGTACATCTTGGTGGCTCCCGAATGAATAGAATACCGAGAACTATGAGATTCTGACAAGATCTACTCCCTTAGGCCATCAATATTAGGAACACGCAAATGACCTTGATATCTAAGGGTACTATCTCCCCCTTGGGAGAAAGCCTCTACGAACTTCTTAAGCACCACTTCTTTCAATTCAACTAAGGTCGGATCAAGACATTGCTTTGCTTTCACATCCATCACAAAAGACAATTCTGACCCTTTATGAACCATAATACCACCCTTGTTAGAGTTTACTAACCGAACACCCAATTGGTCCAATCTATGAACATCTCGAACTAACTATTTCCTATCGTCATTAATATGAGCAACACTACCCATAGAAAACTGACTCAGAGCATCCGCTACAACATTTACCTTATCGGGGTGATAAAGAACACTCATATCATAATCTTTTAATAATTCAAGCCACCTTCTTTGGCGAAGATTTAGATCATTTTGGGTAAATACATATTGTAAACTCTTGTCGGTGAATACATAAACATGAATACATACAAATAATGCCTCCAAATCTTTAAGGCAAATACCACTGCCGCTAGTTCAAGGTCGTGGGTAGGATAGTTCTTCTCATGAACCTTAAGTTGCCTTGAAGCATAGGTAATAACTTTCCCATTTTGCATAAGCACACATCTTAACCCAATTATAGAGGCATGGCAATACACCACAAAACCATCCGCCTTTCGATAAAGTCAACACTGAAGCGGAAGTAAGTCGATCTTTCAACTCTTTTCACAAGCTTTGGACCATATGAACTTAGCCTTCTTTTGAGTCAAAGCCGTCAAAGAAGAGGCAATCATAGAAAATCCCTCGACAAATCTTCTATAATAACCGGCCAAACCCAAGAAACTTCTAATGTCCGTAGGTGATAGAGATCTAGGCCAACTCTTGACCGCATCTGTTTTAATTGGATCCACCTCAATACCCTCACCTGATATGATGTGACCTAAGAAAGCCACATACATTAACCAAAATTCACATTTATTAAACCTTGTAAAAAGTTGTTGGCCCTTAAGAATTTGTAATACAATTCTCAAATAATCAATATGCTCATTCTCACTCCTTGAGGAAATCAAAATATTATCAATGAACACAATTATGAAAATATCAAGGTATTGTCTAAACATCCTATTCATCAAATCCATAAACACCACTTGAGCATTAGTCAAACCAAAGGACCGTATCGGGTTCTAAAAGCCGTTATCGGAATATCTTTTTCTTTCACCCTCAATTGGTGATAACCTATCTAGAGATCAATCTTGGAGAAGTAACTTGCCCCTTGAAGTTGGTTGAACAAATCATATATTCTTGGAAGAGGATACTTATTCTAAATGGTTACCTTGTTTAATTGCTGGTAATCAATTCACATACGAAGTGAACCATAATTCTTTCTAACAAATAGAACATGAGCACCCCATGAAGAGATACTTGGTTGGATGAAACCCTTATCCAACAAATCTTTTAATTGCTCTTTCAATTCCTTAAGTTCTGCCGGAGCCATTCTATAAAGAGGAATAGAAATAGGTTGCGTATCTGGGAGAAGGTAAATATCGAAGTCTATTTCCCTTTTGGGAGGATTATCGGGTAGATCATCAGGGAACACTTTTGGAAACTCATTCACAATGGGGACCGACTCAAGAATAGGTGTTTCAGAATCCACATCCCTCACCATAACTATATGGTAAATACAACCCTTAGAAATCACCTTTCTAGATTTAAGATAGGAAACAAACTAACCTTTTGATGTTTGTGTAATCAATACACAACTTCCGATGCAAGTGTCTACGATCATACAATAGTTTAGTAACCCAACCAAGGGTTGGGATCGTTCCCAAGAGAGTGGTTTTGAGAATTAATAGAAAATAAAATTTAGTTTTAACTAGTCGTAGCTAAAGGCATAAACGATTAAAACCATTGTAAATAAAAAGGGAGAGAGAAGAGTGTCAATTAACAATGGGGTTTTGTTAGTAGTGAGTAAAAACATCAAAATAAACAAGGGTTTCTAAGTAATGAGAGGGGATCCTTGGGATATGACGAGAATACGAGTTAAGCTAGATTTTTTGGTAGTTTCTTTCGATAGAAGATTCATAGAATAACTGTGATTAGGCTAGACTTTAAGGGGGATAATCGCTCTCTCTCGAGCAACTTACCCCGTTTCAAATGCGTTCCTCTCGGACACCCACTTGCCGCATGAAGACCAGACTACGCCTTAACCCACTCACTCACTCTCTCGAGCTGAGTGTGTGGATATGGGACTAGGGTTAACTCTCTCAAGCTGAACCTCATCTCGACCCACTCACACTGGCCATCAATCTAGTGGTCTTAGTTTTACGACCTCTCTCTCGCAAGCCGAAAACACATAAATAAACTTGTATTTGCAACTGCAAATTCATCCACAACTACTAAACAAAATCACATTTAAACTATGAATAGACTATCAGCAAGCAAGACCCAACAATTATCTTAACCTATAATCGCTAAATCACACCCTAAGAATTTGGGTTTTTAGCCACACATGTATAAGAGATAGAAATTTTTACCAAATTGAGCTTGCATTCAACTGGGTATTAAGATTTAAGTCTTGATACAGGCTAAAATTGAAGAATCCAAGAGATCCAAATCCAAATCTTGAAGATGAAACCCTTTGGAACTTCAAGTCTTCAAAACCCTCTCAAACTTAAAGAGAATATCTCAAATAGTACTATTCCATATGAAAATTATAATAATTGTTTGACTCTTAAGACTACAACTCTAACTAGTATTTATAGCTTTCACAAATTTGTGCTGTAGTGGATCATTCGGCATCGGTAATCGGAATCACCGATCAACTCGGTGATTCGACCTTCGGTGTAGTTCATCGCCGTCTTGCACCAACCTTCAACATCGTCGTGCTCTGGGTCATTGGGCGGCATGGTACTGCTTCACGGAACATCTAGGCGATGCGCCGCCCGCTCTCTTTTTCTGCTGACTTGATCTTTTCCTTCAAGGCTCAACACACTGGAACAAAAGGTGAAGTAAGACCCTTCGGCGCCTTGCCAAGTGGACTCGACGATCCTCAGGCCTTTATTTTTTCGTTTTTTTCAGCCTTTTTGTTCCTTTTTGCGACATAGTATCCATGCTTTCCTTTAAACATCAAATACCTGAAACTTAGGGGTTTTCATCAGTTATTGAGATAAAATAAGCATTTGAGAACACAATTTCTATTAAAATATAGCCCTAAATGAGTTTAATTTGTGGCCTCATCAACACCCCCAACTTAAAGTTTTGCTTGCTCTCAAGCAAACTCAAGTTCAGTCATTCAGAAACGGTGTCTTGAACAGTCCTACACAAGACTCGACCATGAATGCACTCGACAAGAATCAATTTACTTATGCAAAGATCAACTGTGTACTCAAAGATTCAAGTTGTGACACACTATTACCAAAGATTCTCAAGCTCGCAATACTTGCTTCAAACGCAAGTTCAAGCTCAACAAAAGCCTTCGAATGCCCTCACACAAATGATGATTCCATTTTCACACGCAAAGGTAAAATCAATTTAAAGTTCAGGAATCAGATACAACTCTCACACTCACAATGATGAACACAATGCATTCTTTAACCCATAGGTTTGCCTGTATTTTCCAATCAACATTTGTTTCGACTTTCTCAAGATCACAAAGGTCTTAACAAGGCTTGTAACGAGGCTGAGTGTAAAGGTATGGTCATTTAGGCTCAGTGACTTTTATCCCCATGAAATGTGGTGCTTTCAACATTTCTGTTCTTTTTCCTTCATCAATTTCATTAGTGCATCATAGGTCATCCTATTATTCACTTACCATGGATTGTTCAGAGCGCTATTTCTTTGGTACTTTATTCCACAATTTTCTTTTTCATTCTTTTTCTTGTTCTTTCTTTTTTTTTTTTTTTTTTTTTTTTT
>JAJOOH010027512.1:0-15154 GCA_029582605.1 Solanum gracilifrons
AACTTCTTTGCAACAAAAGATAAATAAGGAATAGGAGAATTTGTTATCTGGATGCGTCCTCCTTTTCTAGGTTTTACTCATCGTTTCTGTTTTACTTTTTTAATTTACAACTTGCCTCAACAGAATGCCAAATTTCCTACTTGAGAAGAAAGGACAAGTAGCGACACAGGTTGTTTCTGTCTGGTTGGAATTTGGAGGAATCCAGTACTCAATAACATTATTATCATGGTTGGCAAACTTCATTCAAGCTAATTTCGTCTCAAATGATGTTTTGGGATACTGTTTCTTGAAACTTTGGGTAATTGTGGACAGTTAACAGGTGAGCACTTCTATTGATATTAGATATGAATATCTCTACAACAGTCCTTGAATGTCAGTCGTTGGTTCCTTTATTCACCCGTAAAAGGAGCTGGCTGCTATACTGATGAAGTTACTGTCCTAACTCTTAAGCATATTATTTTCTAATGACCTATCTGAAGAGATTACGGGAAAATGCATAGGATTTAATTGTTTTTCTTGATAAGTTAAATGCGGAGGACTAAAATTGAATAGAAACAATAAAAATTGAATAACAATTGTAGAGATAGTCATTTTTCTTTTTTGATAATGGTAACAATCTGTATATTAACACGTATACTATACAGACTGCATAGTCCCCCCAAAATAATAAACAATTAGATATAAAAGGAAGCCTTCCTATCTATGTACTCTTCTTACTGTTGTCAAAAACATCAAAAATATCTTCAACTTCTATTAAACATTCCTGTTTACACCAAAATAATAAGCAAATCACTTCATCTATAACTTCTAGATGTTGTGTTGCTTGTCCTCAAAACTCCTTTGATTTCTCTCTTTCCAAACAGTGCACCGTATACATGTTTGAAAATCCTGTCTCTCCTTCTGGTTGGTCAAATTTCCATCTGTCACAATCCCAGACTACCTCCTAGTCGTAACACGATACTTAGAGCCACGAGTGACCCAAACTAACTCATGGCCTAGCATGACACTATAATTTATGTAAACAATAACTTCACTGAATATGGAAGCTAAACTGAAATAACTGAGTAGTCTGAAATATAAAATTTAAATACTCATAAGCCATCTGAAAACAATACAAAGCTGACATGTCTATCTGAAAGCCTCTACTATGATGAGTTGCTAGGACAAGCCCCTAACTAACTCTAATTGTCTGAAAACTAAAAGATTTAATAATTTAAAGAAATATAGAGGTTTTCCTCTGTCTATCTGAAAGCCTCTACTAAGATGAGTTGCTAGGACAATCCCCAGATTAACTCTAATTATCTGAAAACTAAAAGATTTAATAATTAAAAGAAATATAAATGTTGTCCTCAAAAAATGAGGACTCACCAAACGTGTTGCTTAGTCGATCGAAAGTCGTACTAACCGCGGGCTGAATGCTAAACGTCCAAACCTATATTATAAAACAATATAGCGTGAAGAGTATGTGGTCAGTACTTTAAATGTATTGAGTATGTGAAATGACTGAGTAGTAAAGCATGCAACTGATAAATGTTGAAAACTAGGATAACTGACTACAAGGTTATGCAACATCTAAGACCGGACTATGGGAGATACTAATTACCAAAATATAACCATGTG
The DNA here is from genome assembly GCA_029582605.1 of Solanum gracilifrons. Taxonomy (NCBI): domain Eukaryota; kingdom Viridiplantae; phylum Streptophyta; class Magnoliopsida; order Solanales; family Solanaceae; genus Solanum; species Solanum gracilifrons. The sequence goes on from JAJOOH010027512.1 coordinate 1,621, forward strand.
AGCTAAACATGGAGTTCAATGTTATAATCCCCATCAAAGAGGGCCCAATATACCTTGCCATGATATGGGGGTGATCAATATGGCACCACTAAGCTGATGTCCACAAAGGAGTTAGTCCTGGTCTGACGGGTGACCCTTATGATCCTACAGTGACACGTAGTTTTGGGACTCATGGATTGCTACTATAGGTCTCAGTCCTAACTAACGGATGAACCTTCATCCATAAATTCTCTCGGTGCTAAGTAACACTCCCAATTAAATTTAAACTGATATTACTATAATGCAAATAAACTGAATAAAAGTGATAATCTAAATAGCTCATGAATACTAATAAACTGATAATAACTAATAGATATTTTATCAGAAAGCACCTCTAAATCATGAAAATTGATAATCTGTGACATGCAATCTAAAACAACATAGTTTTGAGTCGTGAAAAATATTTTGTTTTGAGGATTCATGAAATAATATTTAGAGGTATTGATTTTATAAATGGAGTCACATAATCAAACTATCCAAGAAGAAGAATGGAAAATATAGTGAAAATCATGCTTTCATAAGAACCCTAACTTCTATAAAAATCATTATCTGAAAAATTCAATTTTCTTTGGGACTCAATGAGTGAAAAGATACCCATTAATGAAATTCCACACACCTGGAATGGAGACCCTAGCTTGATTCCTTAAACTGAAGCTTGAAGATGAAGAACGCTAGTTCAAGCTTGAGAGGAGTTAAGGTGTACTGATTCTAATATTTGGGTGTTCGATGTGAATGAGAAGGTTTAGTTTGACTAAGTTCCGCTTAATCCCTCTTGGAATAGGCTAAAACGATATAGTATAAGAATTAAAAGAGTGGGAAAAGATCAAAAAACCCTGAAGGAAAAACTATCGACAACTTCTACGAGGGCCATCTACGGTCTGTGGATTGGACTACGGGATGTAGATTCCTCTCGTAGGAATTAGGCCTAAGGTTTTTGAAGTTTGATCTATAGACCCATTTACGGTTCGTAATTCCATTTATGAGCCTGTGGATGTGGTCCGTAAAAGTCAAACAAAATCTAGTTTCAAGACTTAGATCCACAAGACCATTTACGATCCATGAAAGCATCTACGACCTGTGGTGCTTGCTCGTGAAACTTAGGCTAAATTCTCAATCTCCAAAGTTTATCTACAGATCCAATCTACAGTTCGTAGTTCCATTTACGACCCATAGATGGCATCCATAAATCCCATAATTTCTGCGGACTTAAATTTCTGAACTTTCAATATTTGATCTGGATTTTAGAACGTTTGGGTTACAATATCTCCTCCTTGGGAACATTTGTCTTTGAATGTAGTCTTAATAAATTGAAAAGAGTAGGGAAAGATCTGCAAACCCCAAACTTAAAGCTAAAGTATGAAAACTAATGGAGTGACAAACTCTAAACTAAAACATGAAAGGTGGACGGATTTCATCAACATGCATGCATACTTAGACATGGGAATTAACTAAAAGACATGAATCTAGATAGAGTACTATGGAGGAACTATTACCTCACGCTGGAACTTGCTTTCCAAGTTGCTCCTTCAACCAATTGATTCCTCCAAAGGACTTTTACTAAAACGACTTCCTTATTACTAAAACGACTTCCTTATATCTCAACTTACAAACCTGGCGGTTAAGAATCTCGACTGGGCTCTCTTCGTAAGAGAGACTATCCTTCACACCAACACTCTCTAAAGGCACAATTGAGGTGGGATCACCAATGCATTTCATCAACAAGGACACATGGAACACTTGTCAGACAAACCCCAAAAAAGAACTCTCACTCGAGAAAGCGGCCCCTTTCTGCCTTTCTTGCTTGATTCGTCTTTCATCTCAGGGAAGGCCCAACATTTTCTATTAGTATAAGGAAGGCGCTAGCTAGCGCCCAACCTATACTCTCCTTTACGGGCCTGGATTTTTCGCGTCGTTTCAGTCGTCGTGGTCGACGGGGGGTTCTAGACCCAGGAGTCAACTTTCCCGTATGAGCATTCGGTACATGTATCAGTCCGTGGAAGAGTGAAAGGGTCACCACTACTGAGGATTCCCCCCTAATCTTAGATAGGTCATCTGAGGGTTCGCCGCGGTTCATTGCTGTGCTTACACACAAGGCTACCCTGGCCGGGGCTCCCGAGGTACATATGGCCGGCCCTTCGGGTGTCTCGGTGATACAAACAAAGAAAAGACGATGGTTTTTAACATACCCTTGAACAAAAAGCCAATCCTTACCAAAGGAGGAAATAGAATAGAATAATCTACCTTCTTTTTTCCTTCCCGTTGATTCCCCCCGACAATCAAGCTGCACTTCCTTCTAACAAGTGGCTGAGAGTTAGCAAGCAACCTTGGCCTCTTGGCAGGAGGTTCGCTGTCCCCCTCCTTTTCGGGAGCCTTTTAGAAAAGCCCTTACTTTCTTATATTGTCTAATTGAAGTGAAGTAATGTACCTATACCCGGGAGTAGCAGAAAGAGTAAAATATCTGGATTTGAATCGCCTATTTTTTCCCTTCTTTTTCCGGCTAGCTCTAGCCCTAGTAGAGGTCCGAGTAGACTAGACTACTAAGGGCCAGCGTCCAAGGACCTGCCAGACTGGGAATGGCACCTCCGCCCTACTAAAGAAGTTCGCAAGCAAGGGACATGCCGAACACCTACCTTTCCAACTAAGTCCAAGGCGAGGCCGGCCATTCTTCGAAGCTGATTTGAAAACAAAACATTCGGTTTGCCTCCACGAACGCGCCACTTAGGAGCCCTACTCATATTCCAAAGGCGCTACTTCAATTCAAGCGCAAGCCCGAAGAAAAATGAGTTCGTCACTCTTTTTCACATACACCGGGAGAAAGGGTTACGCTAGTAAGCCCCTCCCCGGCCGGAGAGCCCCCAGGACAAGGAGGCGGCGATCAACCAGATTTACCCGCCCTTTTCACCTTTTTTCTTAATTATGGAATTGAAGTTATCTAAAAAATGAACTGACAAAGCGTCTGTTCACGGAGATTGTTGTAGCTTTCTGATAGGCCAACTCAAAGAGGGAAATAGGGGTGGGCTTTGTTTTGGGGGGGCCGCCTTGTGGGATACGTTGCGGCATGGAATAGGAAGGTGCCTCTAGCAGATTGCCCTTTCTTTGATGAATATTTCATTCTTTAGCTCCTTTCTTTATCCGATCCGGTCTGAAAGGGAAGAGATAAGAAAAGAAGGAATAGGTATTCATCCTCCCCCGGTTCTGGTTCAGGAAAGGGTCAACGCAAGGATCTTATTTCGAAGCAATCTCTGGAGTTTTCCCTTATCCGAACGGGTCTTGCAAGAAAATAGGATTTCATATTGAGCTCCAAATATACGCTATTGGGGGCCGAAGGTTAGGCGTACACATGGGCTCATCCCCGCCATCGATCTATAAATTTCCATTTTCCACAATTTTGGTTGTCAAGTCGAGATATGAGTGTATAGGGGCGCCAGACTCCCTGTGCTGTGATAGGTTCTGCCATGTGAAAGCGGTGAACTGCTTGTTAGGGCTAGGCTAAACCATGATGCTGTGTTACTAGGCTTCGCCTCTCCCTTCACTATGAAAGTCTCGCTCCTATTCTTTAAGAAAAAGAAGATGGAAACTGAGCCATTTTTTTAGTGCGGTCGAAAGAACACAAAAATTCTCTTGGCGGGGTCTGTTTGAACAGACCCGGCAAGTGCTATAACTGGCATGATATAGACCACGAAAAATATGCAGGTGAACTTCCCTTTTCCAAAAAAAAAAAAAGACCTAAGCTGCTTCTATGCTGCCCGATCTTTCTTGACGAAGAGAATGGCATACTTAGGTCTCAGGATGAGATATGACCTTCTTTCCTATGCATTTCTTAGGGCTTTCGGGTATGCCACGTCGCATTCCAGATTATCCAGATGCTTACGCTGGATGGAACGCGCGGGGTTGGAATTGGAAAAGTAATTGAATCGAAGAATCGGATTCACTGTGACATCTGTCGAAGCCAGCCTGTGGTAAGAGTTGGGCAGAGGTAGCCCTCAATCACTTACTAACTTACTCGGTATATTAGCTAGGCTCTTTTCCTTTTATGCCTGGCACTGAAGAAGAAAGATCAGATGCGCCTTATCCGCTATTTGCGATGTGAATAGAGGTTAGGTACAACGGACTAGACAAAAGGAGAGAGAAAAAGTCGAAAAGAAAGGGGGGATTGATCGACCAACTTAAAAAGATCCATAACCTGCTTCCATCTGTCCTGAATGAGGGAATTAAGGCTCTTCATAGTGCTTTTTGATAGTAGTCGTGATCAACAGCCATCAGCTCTCGGCTTGTTGGTAAGGTGAGAGCTTCAAGCCCGATTTCAGGTGGCGCACCCTCCACACAAGCACGTGCCAACCTCGGGATGCTTTACTCCTAACCCCACAAGCCCGCCTGCTCGTTAGCAAGTGCCTCGGGCCCTGCCTCTCTTTTCCAACAATCTCAGCCGAGTCATTTAGTCTTAGTGCTACTTTTATCTCTACGACTTCTGTTACATCTCATGAAATTCCGTCTTCTAAGCCAGAGCTTTTAGGCGTGATCTATCTCTCTGCTTTTCATAGTCAAGATGTGCCCGTGGGATGATTCACTGATGTCAACTCTGTAGGTAAATCTAGCTCATTAGGCCACATTACCAAAATGCCTAAGAATCGTGTAAGGATCAACATAATGGGTACTGAGCTTCCTTTCTTACCAAACCTTATCACCCCTTTCATGGGTGAAATTTTCAGATCTACCCAATCACCAAATGCAAATTCAAGTGATCTTCTCCTCACATCTACGTATGATTTTTGTCTACTCTGAGCCATTCTCAACCTATGTCTAATAAGTTGAACTTTCTCCATAGCCTCATGAACTGATTCAGGCCATATCATATGCTACTTCACCAACCTCAAACCTCTCTATAGGAGATGTACACCTCCTACCATTAAGCGCCTCAAATGGAGCCATTTGAATACTGGAGTGGTAAGTGTTATTATAACTAAACTCAATAAGAGGCAAGTGATCATTTCAATTACCCTTAAAGTCGATCACGCAAGCTCTTAACATATTATACAAAGTCTGAATAGTTCGTTCTGCTTGACCATTTGTCTGCGAGTGAAAAGTTGTACTAAGTTTAACCTAAGTACCATGGCCTTTCTGAAATTACTTTCAAAACTGAGAGGTGAACTAAGTACTCCTATCTGTGATGATGGATAAGGGAACCCATGCAATTTCACTAACTCCTGGATGTAAATTCTAGCATAGTCCTCGATTGAATAAGAAGTCTTAACTGGCAGGAAATGTTCTGTCTTAGTCATCTAGTCTACTACCACCTAGATAGAATCATGTTGTAGACGTGTGCGAGGCAAACCTATGATAAAATCCATATTCAAATCCTCCCACATCCAAGTAGGAAAGCTGTATCCTGAGACATATCTCTTGGTTTCTGATATTCAACCTTAATTTGTTGGCAATTTGGACACTTAGCCACAAATTTTGCAATATTGTTCTTCCTACCATTCCACCAATAGATTTCCCGTAGGTCAGGGTACATCTTAGTGGCTCTTGGATGAATAGAGTATCAGGAACCATGAGCTTCTGTTAAAATCAGTTGCCTCAATCCGTCAACATCTGAAACACACAAAATGATCATGGTAACAAAGAACACTGTTTCCCCCTTTGGAGAGAGCCTACACAATTTTTTTAAGGACTACTTTCTTCAATTCAATTAAGATTGGTCACAAGAGACAATTCTGACCCATTCTGAATAATAGCTCCACCATTACTTGAATCCACAAGGTAATATCCCAAACAAGCAAGCCTGTGGACATCATGAACTAACTCCTTCTCGTCCTCAACATGAGCGACACAATTCATAAACAACCAACTGAGAGCATCTACCACTACATTGGCTCTACCTGAATGATATAAAATGCCCATGTTATAGTCTTTTAACAACTCAAGCCATCTCCTTTGGCAAAGATTCAAGTGATTCTGATTAAACACATATTAAAGACTTTTATGGTCTATAAATACAACCACGTGAACACCATAAAGAGTTGGGTAATTCTTCTCACTAATTTTAAGTTGCCTGGAAACGTAAGCTATAACCTTACCATGTAGCATCAACACACAACCCAAGCCAATCCTGGAAGAATCACACTAACCACAAACCCATCTAAACAATATGGTAAAGTCAAAACTTGGGCTGAAGTAAGTAGAGTCTCCAACTCCTGAAAGCTCTTATCACAAGCTTTGGACCGCTAAAATTTTGCCTTCTTCTGTGTCAGTCTATACAAAAGAGAAGCAGTAGAGGAAAATCCTTCAACATACCATCTGCGGTAACAAACTAAACCTTAGAAGCCCCTAATATTTGGAGAGAGAGGTCTAGGCTAGTTCTTAACTACGTCGATCATTTGAGGATCAACCTGAATGCCCTCTCCAAGGACTACATGACCAAGGGATACTATTGATTTCAACCAAAACTCGCATTTATCGAACTTAGCAAACATCCAGCGGTCCTTAAGAATCCACAAGACAATCCTCAAATGACTTGCATGTTCATCCTTGCTCCAAGAATAAATAAGGATGTCATCCATGAAGACAATGACGAACATATTCAAATACTATTTGAGCATCCTGTCCATCAAGTCCATAAAAGCTACAGGAGCATTTGCTAGTTCAAAAGACATAACAACAAATTCATAGTGACCATACTGAGTCCTGAAGGCCCTCTTCGAAATGTCACGATCTCCGACTCCAAGATGATAATAGACTGATGTGATGTCTATCTTTGAGAAGAAGCTGGCACCCTAAAGATGGTCAAACAAGTCATCAATTCTGAGAATGGGATACTTATGCTTGATTGTGACCTTGTTCAACTAACGGTAATCAATACACATTTTGAGAGAATCATCTTTCTTATGCATGATGAGAACTGAGCACCCTATGGAGAGATGCCGGTCTAATGAAATCTTTATCTAGGAGGTCCTTTAATTGATCCTTTCACTCCTTAAGGTCAGGTGGAGCTATTCTATAAGAATAGAATTTGGTTTTGTATTTGGAGGAAGGTCTATTCCGAAGTTGATTTCCCGTTTGGGAGGGACTCCGGGAAGATCCTCTGGGAACACTTCGGGAAATTCGTTTGCCACTGGAAGTGATTGAAGGGTTGGGGTTTTGGAACTTGAATCCTTAACCTAGACTAGATGGTAGATACAACCCTTAGAAATCATTTTCCTAGTTGGTTCATTGGCGCTGAAGTACTACCTTTCTACTCTATAGGCGTTGAAGTACTACCTTTCTACTCTATGGTTGGTTCATTGGGAAACTGAATTTAAGGACTCTGGTTCTACAATCAATTGAGGCATAACAAGCACAGGCGAACCCATAGGGGGGCACCACCAGGAGTGGCTCAAGTGTAAGACTAGCAAAACGTCTTCTTTAGGCCTCCAATATTTTGAGGCCCTAACAAATTTTATTAGTGAATTTTATGATTTTGATCGCACTTGAAACATTATTGAACATTACAATAAAAAAATAAAAAATACACAAAAAAAGGAAGAAGAACAATTTACTTTTCATCAAGAATATTTTAGAATTTTGAATTAATCAACTCAACTCTTCATATTAACAAATAAGGTTTTACATCAACATCCAACGTGATGTGTTGCAAACAAATGTCTAACCTCTTATTCACTACGAAATTCGGTATACAATTCTCTTTAACTTAAAGAATGAGAAAAATTATGGCCAAAGCATAAACTTCAAAATGATTGGATGCCATTAATATAGTACTAATATAAAAAAAAGATCATCCATTCATATTTGACATCGAGGGTTTTTATATTTTGAAAACGATCAATGATAGCATTGCTACTCATATTCACAAATATGTCCTTCTCGATGTAACAAACTAAACAATCATTTACAAATTCATCACTAATACTACTAGGATGTTCATTCTTGATATGCATAGCATTACAAGACAATCATTTACTCGGTGAGAATGTTGTCTCTAACAATTGCAGTAGCAACAAGTAAAATCAAGGTCAACTTCACAAGTAAGTATCACAAGAGAATAAGTCTCTATGAGATTTGCATTAACCAGTGCTTCTGCCATATAACCAATTCCTTTCGAACCAAATAATGTAAGATATCCATGCCGTATGTGTATTATGAAAGTATTAAGTTGATGACTCAGATCTTGAAGCTTTGGTTCACCAAACTCATTTGGATAATGTTTGACTACTGTCATTATCTTTTCCTTATTAAAATCAGCAAAAAATCAATCGGATTCAAGATTGTCATACAAAGAAGCAAGTTATCACTCATAACACCAAAACTATTATTAAGCTCTTGCAGGTGCTAGTCAATAATAGCATGAAAGAGTTCAACATGTAACTGATGTGAATAAGAAACACTAAAAGAACTATGTTTTGACTTTCCAGGAAGATAAAATTCATCCATCTTAGGTATCAAAATTTCATGTTAATCACAAAATGAAGAAACTTCATTCATCCAAAACAGTTATCACTACCAGCCATACACCCTCAGGGATGATTCTTACGATACTTCTGACAAACCAGAAAGGTACGTCCACTAGTGACATTACCCTGGGACTTAGAGCCTGGTGCCCTGTCCTTGTTCTCCTGTCTGAACTAAGGTTCTGGGGCACTAGCAGAGGATGGGGCTGGACCTGAAAACTTCTGACGAAACTGAGAGCGATTACCACCATTTGACTTCTACGGAGACTAGTCCACACTATCTATTCTAGCCCTTTTACACTCCTTGACCTTCTCTTCCTCAATCAGTTGAGCATGAGTCATCAACCTGGAGATGATCATCTCCTTGATCAACATAGCAGTTCTATACTTGTTTACTATGGTCTCTTCAACACTTGAAACAAACTTGCTTATACGGGACCTGGAGTCGGCTACCATAGATGCAAAATACTTGGAGAGTAGGGTAAACTTCAAGGAATACACCTTCACCAACATGTTTCGTTGCTTTAGATTTATAAATTCTTGGACCTTGTCCTCCCTTAGCTCAAGTGGAAAGAACCTGTTCAGAAATGCAGCCACAAGCTTCTCCCAATCCATTACGCCTGCATCAACCCCTCTGTCATCCTTCCACTACTGTACCAAATATGTGCCACTCCTTTCAACGGGTAAGCGGCTAAGTATGCACTATCCACTAGGATGACCCCCATAATCTGTGCGATATCCTGAATACCATCGATGAACTCCTGTGGGTCCTCCTCCACCTTTCAATCATAAAACTCAAGAGGATTCATCCTAGTAAAATCCCGGACCCTAGCCGCTGTCGTATTCCCTTTCTGGTTAGCTTGTGCAATAGCCTATTGATTGACCTGGTCAGGGCCTGAGCTAACTCTTGGAAAGCATCCTTGAACTTGGCATGAGAGACTTGCTCATTCAAGGGGTCTGCTCGAGTTGGTGGTGCTTGTCATGAGAGACTTGCTCATTCCTGTTCCTTCTAACATTATCTCTTCTGGGAGTCATGATTCTATTAAACGCAAAGAGCGCGAATTAAAGTAGGAGGTTAAATAGAGTTAAACTGTATCGCATGACTGAGAGTATGAAAGAATTGAACTATTTCCTAAAACGATTCATAGACTAGCATTCATAAGTGTGGCGTGCTTTACACCCATGAACAAGACTCTACTTAACGCGACCTTCAGACACCCTAGGACACTTGAACCTAAGGCTATGATACCAAGTTTGTCATGATCCAAGACTACCCCTAGTCGTAACACGGTACTTAGAGCCACAACTGACCCCAAACTAACTCATAGTCTGACATGACACTATGATTTATGTAAACAATAATTGAGAACAAATGAATGCGGAACCTAAACTGAAGTAACAGAGTAATCTGAAATATAAAATTTAAATACTCAAAAGCGAGTTCATCTGAAAACAACACAAAGCTGACATGTATATCACAAAACCTCTACGAGGTCATGCAACATCTGAGCCTGAACTATGGGAGATACTACTAACTGACATATAACTTTAGAACTTCTGGGGTGTTACACCATCTCTGCTCCAACTGTTTAGTACTTCCCTTGTGCTACCTGGCATCACCCACCTGATTCACCTTGGGTTGATGAAGATTCTCCTTATCTGATCTGTCACTTACAATGTAAAAAGATATGGTTGGTTGTCTTTGCATGTTCTCCACCTAAGTAACATCCGGAGCATAGCTGGTACCCCTTTCTTTTCAAACTATCCCATGTCAATACTGCTTCTTTGGCCACCAGCAATGTAAAGTATGCTACTTTGAAACGGAATCTTGGACTCTCCAGATCAGCTTCTATGGCCAGCAGCACACTTGATTCTTGGACAAGGTATGTCCATTGTATGCATCTCTCACAAAAAAATTCTTTATTCCTTAGCAATTCCGTACTTATCTCCAGTAGTGCCTTTGAACTGAGATAAGTTACTATATATTCAGTTATTCCCAATTCCCAATCGTTTAGAAATCTTCTGAAGGTATTCTCCATCCCTGCCCAGACGATACTTCAGCTACTGTTGTTGGCATAAGTTGTAGATGTCTGGATATATTTGTTTCAATGGTCCATGAACAATCCAATTCTCCTCCCAAAAGGATATGTAAGTTCCAAAAAAGAACGTTGCAAACTTATCATAAAAGGAAAGGAGCCTGGCTAATGGCATTCTTGTGGTTTTTTAAACCATGCTTTTCAGCTGATTTTGATGTTTAATTTATCTATTGCTAAGCTCTGCTCATACAATCTTCAAGTTGTCCAAAACGGGTTAATCTAATTGTGGAGACCGTCTGCAATTTCTCATACCTGTGCAAACTCCCTGTGATCTGTTGATCATTCTCCTAGGTTATTACCAAACCCTACTGGTCCATCATCCATGAGGGGGGTTGGCAGTGTGATTTGCTGGGGTTCACAGCGGGATATTGGTGGAGGTTACAGGGAGTTCAGTAGCTGGAGAAGTTGAAGACGATGATGGAGGGCACCAAAAGCTAGTGGAACTTTTGGATTTGTGCTCAATAATATTGACCCTTTAACTAGAGAACTATGTTGGTTTTTTTCTTTTTATAATGAGATGATGGTAAAGTGTGTTGAGTGAAAGTAGACAAGGAAGGGAAGTAAATTTTCTTTGACATTGTACTACTTTCAACCATGAATGGTTATTAGACCTCGGTGCGATTGTAGCATAATTTCTTGTTGGTTTTAACCCTCACCTTCCAAAGCTTAACTGTAGCAATTTCTCATCCCCTATTGAACCATATTAACAAGAGTTTTACCTTTCAAATCTAAATAATTTCTATTATAGATTTGATTATGCAGTAATTGTTTTGGTTCAGTTTACTATTGGTATTTATTATCTATCTAATGGTTAGGTGATAGCCTCCTTTGTTACTTGATAACACCGTAACAAATAACAAAACGATTGGAATATTATAAGTATGGCTACTCTTGTTTTCATTTCTGTTTCTCTATGTAGCCTTCACGGGGACACTGCTATCTTCTTTGTTGGGTTGATATTTTACTCTTGCAATTCTTTTCATTGTATTCTGGTCTGGACTTTATCTTCTTTTCAGGATTCTATATTTCATAACTGACTGGTCTCTCATTTTTACAGCTTCCGGCTCCTGTCGATAATAGCCTTGGACCTAATACACATATCAAGCCAAAAGTTGAAGCTGCTGGAGATATCATCTACTTCATCTATTCACTTCTTTTGAAGCCAGGATTGTTAACACTGCATGAATTAGATGTATGATCAAGAAAATTAAGATTCCATGAATATATCATGTATAACGAGCTTATCTTTGATGTATGCTTCTCTTCCACCCCGTCCTCCTGCCCTTTACCCCAAATTCCGCGAAAAAAATATCAGAACTAGACTATGAAAGAAATGGAAAAAACCCAGTGTTGGAGTTGAATGTCAATTTTTTATCTGGATGGTGAGAGTAAAAACCATAGGAAATTAGTAGCTTCTTTTATTGTTACTTAGTATGTTGCTGACTTGAGCTTGAACATGATTCTCCACCAAGTGCTATTTTTAAGAGTTGTTGTAGTGCTTTCTCAAGCAGATTAGTTACTTGCGCAGCTGCAACGGCTGCTGCTTCTGATGCAACTTGGGCGGCTATTGCTTGTTAATTTGATTCACACCAAAAACTATCACAGTAAACACCAATAAGTAGGACAATAATTTTTGGTAATGCTGTCAAAATTTAATAGTCTCAAAATTACACCTTACGATGATGTAACACATTCATATGCAAATACAGTAATCCAAACAAGATTGGGGTCAAATTCTACATGGAATACGGAGAAATACTATATATTGGATGAATACAGGATTAACAGTTTGATTTCAATTCCGTGAAAGTAAAAAATATTTTATTATTATCTAAAGACTAAGATTACATAAATGACTTTGAGTTATTCTATATGTTTAAACAATTAAGATTGTGTCTCTTCAATGGATGCCTCATTCTTGTTTTTTATGCAATTATAAATAATCGAATTTTTAGATATGCACTTAGTCTCTACACCATCACTCAATCTTTCCCAAGATCGTTGAACAATTTATCTCAATATGATCTTCCCAAATCTATATGAGTTATTTAGATAAGGGTTAGCGGCTTAGCATCTGGAGTTTATGCAAATTATTCTTATCAAATCCTAATTTGCTTTTGTCAAGTAAAGCTAAAATATTACGGCGTAGACTGATGTTTGCAACCAACCAATCAAGAAAAAACACAGTTTCATATCCTAATTCTCAATAATCATATAACAAACGAAAACTTTATGAATGTTACACCCCCCATTAGGTCACAACCTCACTAGAGGATTTAGTTATGCATAATGGGTCGAACTTTATATAAAGAGTACAATAGTATATAAAAAGTACTTTCTAGACAAATATGGACTAAGCCGAGTACAACAACAACATACCTAGAGTAGAGTCACACAAAATGGACAGATAGAGTGTACATAAACCTTACCTTAGTAGAGAGGTTGTTTCTGATAGACGTCAACTAAATCGTAATAGCTAATAATTTGAAAATCTCCAAATCATAAGTCAGTAAAACAAACCCATCAGGGATCATTCATAAAGTTCCATCACTTGCATTGCAACTACCTTGCAATTTAGTTAGTAATTACAAAGTTCAAAAGTAGCTAAACATTGGTCGAGGAAAATAAGAATACAGCTTCTTTTTAGCAGATAAATTGTTTGTCCACAATATGCACATGTGAAAAGATGTCTGCTTTTAATACAGTGTAGGGACAATGTATAGGAAAAAGGTCCACAAAATGTCGTTAGTATATTCAAATGAAATTATCAGAATTGTGTATGTGTTACATGAAAAAGAGATTTCCATATATTATTTAGTGATAGTAGTTACAGTTAGTTGGGCACGGAAATCAAAATAACAGAGTTAGTTAGAATTGAATCCTTTTCAATTCTATATAAAGTGTAATATAGTCCTATACAATATATGAAATATACAGATTCACTTTCTCTCTTCT
>JAJOOH010027513.1:0-11238 GCA_029582605.1 Solanum gracilifrons
CCCGGATGGTAATGCACACTCATATCATAATCTTTGAGGAACTCAAGCCACCTTCTCTAGCGAAGATTCAACTCTTTCTAGGTGAATACAAACGGGAGGCTCTTATGGTCTGTGAACACATCTACATGAACACCATACAAGTAGTGCCTCCAAATCTTGAGTGCAAACACCACTACTGCAAGATCGAAGTCATGAGTCGGATAATTCTTCTCATGTACCTTAAGATGTCTAGAAGCATAAGTTATAACCTTACCTCGCTGCATCAACACACAACCTAGGCCAACTCTGGATACATTACAATAGATCTCATAACCATTTGAACCCTCTAGTAGAGTCAAGACAGGAGTTGTAGTCAACCTAGTTTTCAATTCTGCTAAGCTTTTCTCACAATCATCTGACCACTGGAACTTAACCTTTTTCTGAGTCAACCTAGTCAATGGTAAGGCTATGGATGAAAATACTTCCACAAACCATCTGTAATAGCCCGCTAAACCCAAGAAACTTCTGATAACTGTAGCAGAGGTAGGTTTGGGCCATTGTTTCACTGCTTCTATCTTCTGGGAATCTACTCGAATTCCTTCACTAGACTCAATATGCCCAAGGAAGGCAATTGATTTTAACCAAAACTCACACTTGCTAAATTTTGCAAATAACTGGCGATCTTTGAGAGTTTGCAGAACAACTCTCAAATGACTTGCATGTTCTTCCTCATTCATAGAGTACATGAGTATGTCATCAATAAAGACGATAACGAACAAATCCAAGTACTTCTTAAACACTATGTTCATCAAATCCATGAAAGTTGTAGGAGCATTGGTTAGTCCAAATGACATAACTACAAATTTGTAATGACCATATCAAGTTCTGAAGGTTGTCTTTGGAATGTCACTATCTCTGACTCTAAGCTAATGATAACCTGATTTGAGGTCTATCTTTGAAAAATGACTAACACCTTGAAGTTGGTTGAACAAGTCATCAATCCTGGGGATGGGATACTTATTCTTGATTGTGACCTTGTTTAACTGCCTATAGTCAATGCACATTCTGAGAGAACCATCTTTCTTCTTTACAAACAACACTGGTGCACCTGAAATACTAGGTCTGATGAAGCCCTTCTCTAGAAGGTCTTTCAATTGCTCTTTCAATTCCTTAAACTCAGTTGGAGCCATTCTGTAAGGAGGAATAGAGATAGGATGGGTATCTGGAAGGAGATCAATTCCAAAGTCGATTTCCCTTTCGGGAGGAACTCCGGGAAGATCACCTAGAAACACTTTGGGAAACTCATTGACTACAGGGACTGACTCAAGAGTTGGGGTTTCAGAGCTAGAATTCTTAACCCGAACTACATGATAGAGATAACCCTTAGAGATCATCTTTCTGGCCTTAAGGTAAGAAATGAATCGACCCATAGGCGCTAAACAACTACCCTTCCATTCTAGGATTGGTTTGTCTGGAAAATGAAAACAAACAATCCTAGTTCTACAATTGACTGAGGCATAACAGGAATGTAACCAATCCATGCCTAAAATGACATTGAAGTCTACCATTTCTTACTCTACAAGATCTGCTGAGGTGACTTTCTGAGAGACTGCGACAGGGCAATTTTTGTATACCCTTCTATCTATAACTGGGTCACCGACTGGAGTAGAGACTGAGAAAGGTTCTGATAGAGTTTCTGGGCTAACACTGAATTGGATTGCTATGAAAGGAGTTACAAAAGACAAAGTAGTCCTTGCTGTTTTTCCACTGAGTGAACCATATGTGAGCCACATCCTGAAGTTGGTAGGACGTCAACTCAACCCTACTATTACCGGTCACTTGCATCACTCCAAAGATTTTCTTAACCTCATCAATGAAGTTTTGTGGGTCTTCACCAACTTGTGACCCTAAAACTCAGGCGGATTCATCCTTAAAAAAAAATCTCGAACCCTAACTGCCACTGATCTACCATTTCTATTAGTAGGAACTGGAACCTGCTGATTGTTCTTGTTGGTCATATCTGAACCAAAATCTGAATTGGTGTTCCGAAACTCTTCATTCGAAACTTCCTAATCTGGGACTAAAGGACCTGCGTTAGTATTGCGTGCACTAGTATTCCATGCGTAATCTCTACGAGGAGGAATGATCTTAAGCACATAACGATGGATTAGGGAGGAGATCATACCAATGCACGATAAGAATATCAAGAAAGTGAAGTTTTCCTAATACACTTCATAGCCTTCCTCTTATTAAATCTGATGCACTTCACACTCATAAAAAGGACTCTACTTAGTGCGGCTTTTCACACATCCGAGGACTCTTAAACCTAGTGCTCTGATACCAAGTTTGTCACTCCCCGAGCTACCCCCGAGATGCAGACACGGGAACTAGGACCACAAGTGATCCCAAGCTAACCCTGGCGGCAGGATCATGAGCATACTAAATATAATCTGAATAATAGAAATTGTGCGGAAGCTAAATCATAAATAAGATGAAAAGATGGGGAATACCCATATACTATAACTGAGATAAATGAAAACTGATGAGTTTAATACAAAGAAGATATTAACTCAATACTAAGTTGAATCTAACTATATCTAAAATAAGCCTCTAAACTAACTAGAAGTGCTGGGACACGCCCCAGCTAAGTCTAGAAAATCTGAAACTAAAACACTTAAAACAGAAAGATGACATGACTATTGTCCTCGAAGAATGAGGACTCACCACTTATGCTGCTGAACTGGAGATCGAGAACCGATCTACGCGTGATCTGGAGCTGAGAACCTGAACCTACATCACGAGAAGATGTAGCGCACGTATGCGTCAGCACTTGAAAGGTACTGAACATGCAGGATAGAGTAAAGCTTAAATAACATATAACTTACCAAAGCAATAAAGCAATGAAATAATTTGAACATTATATAGATACTGAAAATACTGAATACTAAGCTGACTGATGCAATGACCAAACTTATAACATGCTGAGACTGAATACTGACTGTACTGAAATATGGTCAATGCAATAGAGTCTGACTGAATTGTGGGAGCTACTAATAACCGACATAAAACCACATGAGCTAAATGTGGAGTCTGATGTATACGCCCCATTGAGAGGACCCAATATACCCTGCCAGAGGTATAGCGGCAAACTGGCGTGATCACTAAACTAATATTGCCCTCAGAGGGGACTTACACATACGTGGCTCGTAGTTCTGGGACTATATGGGTACGCTGCACCTTAGTCCAACTCGGTATTATGCTACTCCCAATAGATTAAGTGGTTAACTAGTTTTGACTGAATTTCTGTAAGTTACTGGATAGCTCGAACTGAACATTCAAACTGAGAATGCAACAATTAATCTGATAATGATGCATTAATAACTGAGGTATGTATAATTGAATAACTGAGATATCTGACCTAGCATGTGTAATTCAAGAACTAAAGAAATACCTAGCTATGGTTCTGAAATTCATGCAATAAACTGAGAAATAACATGATAATCTGATTTGAAACATGTTAATATCTAATTCATGATGATCTGCTGTAATTCTAGAAACAATAGGTCTATTCTCAATAAGGGAATCAACAAACTGACTAAATTCTAGGGACCTAATGGGCAAAAGGAACCCACTAGTGAAATCCCACATAGCTGGTGACAAATTTCATGGAGAAATCTTTCGATTTCGGGGCTGGAACTGAAGGAAACTTGCTGCGTTCTTGAACTAGGGTTCTTGACCTTTTTCTCCTCTCTTGCTTCTAATATTTTGATTAATGATTTGACTTGGATAAGTTCTAGTTATGTTTCTAGGCTTTAACTAATTAAAACCTCATGATTTAGGGTCTAAATGACATATCTTAGGGGTTAAATGAAATAGGAAAATACCAAAAGACCCCTGACTTAACTGCTATCAGAGTGACTGACGGATTGGACTGACGGGCTGTAGGTCAATCGATGGTCCGTCGATTGGAGTCGTCGGTCGAGTCTGCCCGATAGGTCTTCTTTAAAACGAGCATAACTTCTTACTCGGATGTCGAATTTTAGGAAACTGGTGGAGTTGGAAAGACGATTCAATTATGTAGCATATTATAGGTCATGGGACACATAATTCCTTTTGTGCTAAAAGTTCTGACCATCTGAAGTTGATCCATCAACAATTTTCAGCTAATTGGCTGCTGACCCTCATCTATGGTCAGACCTACGGACCGTGCATCGAATGATGGTCTGTGCTGGTTAACCGTAGTTCGTGTCAAAGGCTGGGTAAGGGAAGTCTCGATCCACGGACACAGACCACGGACCGTGGTCTGATCTACGGACCGTGGGTCTATCCGTCAGTCGGGACTTGGCCAATTTTTCTAAGCTGGTTTGGGGAGGGGTTGCAGTGGTGAACCACGGACCACCAGCACGGGCCGTGGTCTGACGTACGATTTACGGATGGTGACCGTAAGTTGCACCTTTAACTTCTAAAAATCTGCATTTTTGTCTGTTTCGGATACGGGGTGTTACAAGAGGTGTTTTATGTGTGGTCAGTTAGGCCATAGGGTCAGTGTTTGCCCCTCAGCTAAGCGGAGAAACTGTGGTGTTCAAATCCAAAACAAACTTCTTTCATTGCCTAACCATTCGGGTTAGAGTATTCCTCCAAAGGTTTAGTCGAGTATGTCACTAGATTTTCTTCTTTTATGCATCCGTAGTCCCAGACTCCTATTCTTGTATAGTTGTGAGTTGGTTAGAACAAGGCAGTGATATAGGAGGATGATATCATCATGGTTTGTAGAGAGTGAGAGAGTTATAATAATGCAAGCGTTTCATGTAATTTCTAAGGTTATAATCTGAGTAAATGAAGTGGGTATTCAAGCTAGATATTGTAGTAGTCTATCTTATGTAAGGGTAACATGACCATAGTTATGCTTGCAGGTTCGTGAGAGGTTCACAAACATAGAAAAGTAGCATCAATTTAAGGGGGAGATGGTAGGATGTAGAATCGGTCAGATTTTGGAGGCTCAAGTGCTGACACTTTTGAGTTTTATAACTGGTTAAGCTTAGTGCCATCCTAGAATCCTAAGTATATGTCTACCATTACGATACCCTTCGTATGCCTTGTTAATCAGCGCCATGGACTTTTTTTTCAAATTTACGCACCATAGTAAGATTCACACTCATATTTAGCTTCTAGAATGACAAGTGATTGGTTCATGCAATGACTCTTCTAACACCTCGGTCTTAGAAAGGGCTAATTTTAGAAAAAACTAAATTAGAAATAGCCAATTTGAGGTAGGTGCAAGTTAGTCTTGAATTGTGGGTTTTGGTTCAACTTTAAACGACCATAAAATTCAATACGGGATGTGTTAGGTTGTCCATTAAATATTAAATAATGATCTTTGAGTACTCTTTCCAACACCACCGAGTTTCCTCAATTCCGAGTTTGGATGAAGAAGATATGCATGTTTGTGTACAGATCGTCTAGTTAACACATTTCATCCGTTTTAAGGAGGGGTATTTTGGGTTTTTCCATCCCCACTAGCCCCACACTATTTTTTCACCAAAATAAGGGGTAAAAGCTGATTAAAATCTGTTTACGCTGAAGTCTAAAAACGTTTGAAAGGTTAGGGAAAAGTTCATGAGGAGAAAATAGAGAAAAACTTCCAACGTTCAAGATTTCTTGCGATCTTTGAGTAATTTCGCCAAGGGTTTGATCCTCTCAAGGTGTGTAGGTTTTAATAGTGATGGCTTAGTTCACTCTCATGCAAATAACGAGTTTCTTTATCTTATGTGTTCATGAAATCCGTGTATTGAGGTTCGTGATGAGTTTTCGTAAGGGTTTGTTCTTCATTCATTATCAATGAAGTTTGATGAGTTCTTGAGGAAATATTTTGAGTTTGAGGGTTTCTCTTGAGGATATTTTAGTAGATTTTATCTTACTTTTGTTGGGTTTACAATTCTAAGAGGGTTGGTAAGAGCTAATCGATTCTAGGTGAATTAGGGAAAAAAAATTGACAAGAAAAATTCGTCGGAACTTACTGGAAAAATGTTGGGGTGCCGCACCACCAATGCACAGGTAGGGCTTGCGTAGGGTGCCAGCAGTGCACCAGAAACCAGCCTTGGTTATGGGAGGCCTGGCACGACGCGCCACCCCTGTGCCACAAGTGTCAGTCCACTCTTCTTCTTCATTCTTGTTACACACTTGTTCCTTTGAGTCGAGCTTTCATTTCCTTCTTAATCCTAAATGTTTAAACCTTCATTAATCACCAAGAGATCTTATATATCATTAATCATAACTCTTGAATTCACATTTCAAATTCAAGGAAAGATTAAGAGTCAAGTTTGAGTGAGCCTTTTGAATCATTTTGAGAAGTCTTTCACAAACTTTTAAAACTTGTTTAAAGACTTGGGTACTTGAGTATGAGGATGAGGAGATTTAAATTCATGTTTTAAAAATGAATATAAGGGAACTAAGTATTCCCAAGTGTAAATTTTATACATTTAAAATAAGAGGAAACCTTGATTTCTAAATGAGTTCATGAGGAGTTTTTGAGCATAATCTCTTTTAAGGGAACCTTTTGAGTAATAATCTCAAAGTTTGACAATGAGGAAATGTTTTTAAACATACGAGCATGAGTTATATTATTGGGAGTAGTATTGAGCATTGATATAGGGACGAGTTCAGAAAACTCAAAGTCTTTATAAACTATGTATGCCAACATGGGTAAAGGGTAAAACATTTTAGATGATTCCTTATTGCTTTTAAGCATATCTTAGTGTGTCCACTTGGTTAAGGATTTCTTATATATTGGCAAGGTATAGGACAGTTAAGGCAGCTTGGGTGAGACGATGTATCATCACATAGCTCATAGTATGGTTGTTGGTTAGAGAATCTCCCATATAAGAGTAAACGAGTTTATTTTTGTATTTTAAATACATTGAGTTATTATCTACTATTTTAAAACTTCTTTATATTGCATCTTTATGATTACTTTTATATTGAATTTAGTAGAGTATTTTTGAGTGGAGTATCCTTGAGTTGAGTTGAGATGAGGTGAGTATGTTCTTCCTTTTTATTAGTTCAAGCTTATATCTTTGCTTTAGAGTTCCCCTTATATGCTCGTACATTCTATGTACTGACACCATTTGGTTTGCATCTTTCATAATGCACATACATGTAATTAGGGTCATCAACAGACACTTTGTTGATTCCACTAGCATTTCCTAAGTAGATTTTGTGAGTCTCCTTGCATCGGAGGATTACACATCTGCTTTTAGTTTTATTATGATGTTGTGGCTCTTGTCGCGGGTTCCATCACAGTGGTTAGAGGCTTCAGAGACAGTACTATTTTGAGAAGTTTATTTCATTTTCAATTGTTCATGATCAATACTTGAGTTCCCTCTTTTGGCTAGTTGAATCTTTTAAAAATTCTAAGTGATTTATTTTGAGAATTTTGAGAAACCTTTACTTTTGAGTTCATATATTGTAGAGTAAGTGTTTCGCTGAGTATTGAGTGACACCAAGGGTTTTTACTTGGGGAGCAGCAATGGTTCTCTAATGCCCGTTAAGTCCACAGTGTAGGCTCGAGGCATGACAACTATAATTTTGCTTTGTAGCACCCCGGAAATTAGTAGGCTAAACTAGAGCTTAACGTGACGGTTAGAGTCATGAATATAACTCCTCGTACTTAAAATAAAGGTTTTCGTGTTAGAACATTACGGTACGACTCCAAAGTACCAACCATGGGTCCTTGAAGAGGATCCCTAGAAAACTACCTGTACAGTTACCAACGGGACCTACGCCCCGTTGGTCAATCCAAGCCCCATAGGTGGGGGCTACATGGATGGGCCAAAATTTCCAGTCACAAACCCACGCCCAAGCAGTATAGGCCATGGGTCAGACCACGCCCTGTGGTCGGGGTACGATAGGTGGTGGCCTAGGGATGATTTTAAGGGTTAAGTCTAGGGGTACTTTGGGGTTTTTCGATTTTAATTAATATTAAGTGGTGTAATTTTAATCTATTTTAGACCACCTATAAATGCACTTTAGACCACTAAAATAAATAATCCAACTCATTATTTCTAAATTCTCAAAACATTTTATTCTCTACAAAAATTCTCTCTCTAGAACTTCAAGGAAGAAAAAGAAGGAAGTTGGAGCTAGGGTTCAAAGAGCAAGTTCTTCTACTCAAATTCATAGGGATTCATTGCTAATGTATGGTAGTCCTTCATCCATGGAGTCCCTTCAAAACCCAATTTCAAAACTTAGGGTTTGATTACAAACTCATGGATTCCTTTCAAAATAGTTTTAAATGATTGAAATATGTTATATTATGTATAACTTAATGATTTATTAAGTTTTTATGTCGAATTCCCCAAGAATCCATGAATTCCCCATATTTTTCAAATTATGATATTGAGATGTGGGTTTGTTGATGAAAGAAAAGTATCATGAGATTATGCAGTGAAATGAGTACTTGAATTATGATTATATCCATGTCTAATGTAGTGAATTCTAGATGTATTGATTGAATATGATCTTTGATCCTTGAAGGGAAAAATATGAGAATGATGCATGATTATGAGATTTATGTATATTCTTTAAGACCACTTTGAGAGTAAAGTGATTATGATTATGATCTTGCAGTGTGTTGTTGAAAGGTTATTCTCATTTACTCACCTATGTATGAATATGACATGATGTGAAAGGTTTTCTAACATAATGAAGACTCTAAGGTTGAAAAGCTATTCACACCTATTGAATCTATATGTAGACATGGACGGTGAAAGGTTATTCTAATACATGATCTATGAGCTATCCTAATGAACTAAGTTGGGTTGATTGTCAAAGACATCCCTCCATGAAACAAGTTATGTCTTAATAAGTACTCTGTGGGATTAATGCTTAGCACCGAGTGGATATTGAATATGAGATAGAAGCTCTTCCATCAGAAAGGTCGGGTTTCTAGTAACAATCTCCTTATCCCATAAAACACGTTCCCCTGTAGGATATTTAGCCAATGGATCCACCTAAGCTAACAAACTATGGTTCTACCTTAGGCAAGTAGGACAACCCTTTTCAGTGTTGGTAACATTGGATTGCATGTTATGCTCACATGGTCTATGTCGGTTAAGGCTTATTCTCACATAAAGAGAATATGAATAAGAATATGAATGATGGCCTAAGGAGGTTTAATTAGCATGGGTGAGATTTATATGGTCTTATTCATGCATTGCACAAGTATGCTCTAAATGTTTTTTATGAAGTGTTTCTTTTATGTTACGATGACCTATGTATTGATTATGTATAAGACTTATGTTTCACCACTATTTTTATGAAGATTATGACTATGTTGATTATTTTTATTACTTATGCTCCCTAAACTCTGAAATCATGTTTAAACTATATAATAGCATATTTTCAAATGAAATGTCCCTTTTAGCATGTTTTAAATATTTTTAAGCATGGCTATCATACTTAGTGCATTTTTGTACTAATGCCTACTTTTTCCTACATTTTCCCAAGTGTAGGGTCCGATTCTCAAGGTGGTCCTTGAGGAGTCCAATATTTGGACTCATTTGGGGCTTTATTTACAATGATTTAGTGTCCTCAAATGCTTGTTTTGTGCCAATAATAGATGTAAAACCCTTTATTTCCAAGTATATAGATTGAGGAGTCAAGCAAGGACACTAATTTGTAAAAAGGAACAAAGCGAGCTAAAAGAAGTAAGAAAAGAGAGCATGGTGATCGCCAAGTCCATTTAGCGAGTCGTCGAGTGGCCATTTGGTTGCCTAAAGTTCCAGTTGGCTAAACCTTGAAGGAAAGAACCAAGTTGAAGATAAAAAAGGAGAAGTCAACGGATCACTGACTGGTTCTACGATGCAGTGTTGGATAGCCTAAACTTACAAACCTTGAGGATGCAGAAGGCCAAGGAAGAAAGGCGATGGAATTGACCAAAGGGCGAATCGCCGAGTGAATCAACGAGCCCGACTTACTTTGTCGATTCACCCCTCGCAGCATATTTTTGTCGACTAAAAATACATTTTTAAACATTTAGTTTAGCATGAGATTATTACTGATTCTTTAGTCCTAAGTTTTTTATATTGAAATTTCAGTATTGAGACAAGTTTTCTCTTGTTTTTCCTAAGCTTTGAAGAAATGAAATTTTTCACTATTGAGAAATTGGAAGTGGGTCTTTGAGATTCTTCGATTTGGAGAATTGTAAGGACAAAATTTATCTTACCCAGTTAATGGAAACTCAACTTGGTAACGATTTTTATCTTTTTATGATGTATAGCTAAAACCCCAATTCTTAGGGTGTGATTATGGGCTGATTTAACTTATGGGTAGTGCTAGTTGTTAGTTTAAATATTGTTTAAAAATGATTGCAATCATTAATTATGGTTTAATTTAAGATTTGTATTTGCAAATGCAGTCCTACCTTTGTATTTTGGGCTTGCTCGAGAGAGAGGTTTAAAAATAAAGATTATTGATTGATGGTCTGTGGGTATTGGGTTGTCATGGATTCAGCTCGAGAGAGTGAATCCTAAACTCTTTTCCACACATTCAGCTCAAGAGAATGAATGGACTAAGGAGTAGGTTCTTCTTATATTGTATACTTGTCGATGTTTGAGAAAAATCGACTTGATTCGGGGTATATTGCTTGAGAGAAAGTTTACCCCCTCTATAGTCTAGCTTACTCACTAATATCTATCTATTTCCTAGTAGTTGCAATTACCCATTTGTCCATATCAGGCTATAATCGAATGACATCCCAAGAACTCGTCTCATTATTGTTATTTCATATTGTTTGCTGCTATTGTAGTTGATAATTAAAGCCAAAAACCTTATTATTTGACATTAGTGTCACCCCCTGATTTGAATCATGTTTTTATTCGATAATGTCTATTCCTATGACTGATTTGACCATGTTCACACTTTCCTATTGAATCTTAAACACGTACCCCTCCCTGTGGGATTCAACTGGAACTCATTTAGTTGGGTTATATACTGATTAACGATCATTGAAGCTTAGAATTGGATGAAATGTCTTTGATAGCATTATTCAATCAAAATGGCACCGCTACCGAGCAGTGGTGTTGGTTAAGATCCTTTTGGTTAAGTTGAATTGTGTTCTTTTAAGTCATTGGTGAATCTACTTAATTTTAGTTTTGGTTTGTGTGTTTTTGTTTGTAACAGAGGAAATGAGTGTCAACGGAAGCAATGGTAGCCAAGTGGGTCACCAAGATGACATCGGTAACCTTAATGATGTCAATGAGC
>JAJOOH010027516.1:0-12853 GCA_029582605.1 Solanum gracilifrons
AGTAATACTAAAAAGTAAAACCTAAAGGTTAAATAACTAAAAGTAGAGAGGAGAGTTAATTGTTAAGTAGTGTTAATTATTGCGTAGGGTATTTTTTTAATATATTATATATATGTATAACTAAAAATTAAATTAGTAAATTATTATATTCTTAATGGGTTATCGGTTAACCCAATAACCCAATATTAAAAACCAATAACGAACCCATAACCCAATAATTTTTTTTTGTAAAACCATTAAATAACCGTTATCCCAATAACCCAATAACAATAAACCAATAACACTTTTTTCGGTTCGGTTTATCGGTCGGTTCGGTTTTTGCACACCCCTAGTCATTCATGTCCATAATTTGGCACGAACCCTATTTTAAGAAATCTTTTTCAAATGCTTTAAACTTGTTTTAAGACCTGAGTTTTGAGTTGAGTAAAGAGTAACGAATGATTGAAGGAGTACAATCCATTTGTCACCTCCATTCAGCGTTGGACAAAGCAACCTTCAATGAAGAATTTTAAAATTTGCTTTCCAATCATGAGGCATTGGCAAAGCAAATGGAAAAAATCTTTGAACTAGATGCAACTCTCTTTTCAAAGGATTAAAATAAAAAGAAAATCATATCCTCATAAAGTAGGAACAATGAAAAAGGATCCAATGGTGAAAAAACTACTGTTGGCAACTTTGACAATTAAAAGTGCTATAGATATGGTAAAATTGGGCATATCAAGAAAAATTATAGAGTGAGGATCTCAAATGCAAATGTTGCAAGGACACATCAAGAAATATTATAGAGTGAGGATCTCAAATGCAAATGTTGCAAGTGAAAATGATGGAAACGAGCAACTCAAATGGGAGCAGTGCTTCACTGTAGAAGTAGATGAACAAAGGAATGATGATGTAGTTCAAGCTCTCTACAACAATGATAGTTGCACACAAGAATGGATCATTGATTCTGGTTGCTCTCACCATGTAACTAGAACTGATTCTCTTCTTTCAGAGTTGCAGAGGATAACTCGACATATCCAGTAGCTAATGAAGGAGTCCTGAAGATTGACATTGGATATACAGGGGTTGTGAAGTTGAATGATGTATTTCATGCTCCTAGGTTTGAAGAGAAACTTAGTTTCAGTTTCTCAAATCACTGATTTTGGAAAATATATTCTATTTGGTCCAAATGATGGAAGATTTTGGACAACATGAATAACATATTTGTTGATGTTGTTCTTACAGGAGAAAATAAAGGTCCGTTATTTGTTATGGCGGTAGGAGAATCCTATGTGAAGAAGATAAGTCAAACAGATAGCGCAGCAATTTGGCATGCTCGACTAGGGCACTTGGGATACCAATTGTTGAGGTAAATCTATTCAAACAAACTGGTGGATGGTCTACCAGCTCTGCAAAATATTCATGAAGATGTAGTTTGTCAAGGTTGTAAATTTGGGAAATCACATCGTCTCCCATTTCAAAGATCAGGAAATCGAAGATCCATTATGTTTGAACAGGTTCATACAGACCTTATGGGACCAACAAAAACAACAAGTTATAGTGGTTTTCAGTATGTCATGATATTTTATATGAATTCTCAAGATATGTATGGGTGAAGTTCTTGAAAGAGAAGAGTGAAGCCTTGTCAAAATTTGATGAATTCAAAACTATCGTAGACAAGGATTTTGGGGTAAAAGTCAAATGCCTGCGTAGTGAAATTGAAGGAGAATACATGTCTGATGCATTATTTAAATATTGTGAAGACAATGGTACTTCAAGGCAAATGATATGCACTAATACCCCCAATAGAATGATGTTTCTGAAAGGAAAATGGATCATCTTGCTTCTACAAGCCTTTCCTTGTTGCATGATAAAAATCTCCCTCGAGAGCTTTGGGCTAAAGCTATTCAATGTGCATGTTATGTGATAAATTGTTTGCCTCCATGGCCAGGTAAAGCGAAATCCCCTTCCGAGATTCTATATCATGAAAAGCCAAATGTAAATTACTTTCGGGTATTTGGTTCAACTTGTTATGTTCATCATTCAAAATCCTCTCGAACTAAAATTGACCTGAAAGCAAAAAAGTGTATCTTTGTTGGCTATGATTCTTATAGTAAATGATGGAGGTGTATGGACTCTGAAACCAAGAAATTTTTCACTTCTAGAGATATTGTGTTTGATGAAATATCATCCTATCATTTTGCCCAGAAAACTAACAATCAAGAAATGATTCTTGATGTTGATCAAGAACCTTTAGAGTTGATTCTAGAGAGAAATTTACAAGCTTCAAATAATGAAGATGGTGTTGAACAACAAACCGAAAGGAGGTCAACAAGGGAGAAAACACAGTCAAGTTACTTCAAAGATTATGAGGTACACTTAAACAATTGCTTGATTACCTCATGTTTCTTTACAGTAGTATTGGATGAACAAAGCCAAAGGTCCTCCTGAGTGGGAAGCAGCTATGCAAGAAGAAATTGATGCTATGAACAAAAATCAGACGTAGGAGTTGGTGTCGAAGCAGAAAATTGTGAGTTTATCACTTGCAAATGGACTTTTCGTTTGAAGAGAAGATCAGATGGGGTTGTCGACAAATACAAAGCTCGGTTTGTCGCACATGGTTTTTCTCAAAGTTATGGGCTGAATTATGAGGAAACATTCAGTCCAGTTTCAAAAATAGTAATTGTAAGAACAATTTTTTCACTTGGAGAATCTATGAACTGAAAGTTGTGGCATCTTCACGTAATAAACGCTTTTCTTTATGGAGAATTGGATCCTGAAGTGCTTATCGAGCAGCAAAAAGGATATGTCTCTATGCAGAATCTTCATTATGATTGTCGATTAAAGAAATCGTTGTATGGCCTTAAACAAGCACCATGTGCTTGGTATGGTAAAGTTTCTCAATACTTTATATTTTGTAGTTTTAAAGTTTCCAATGTTGATTCTACTCTATTTATTAAATTAGAATCAAATGTGCATCTGATGGTTTTATTATATGATGACATGATCATTACTAGTAATAATGATGCTGAAATCTCAATGTTGAAAAGTGATTTTTTGGTTCGATTCAAGATGAAGAATTTTCGGGAAGTGAGTTGTTTTCTTGGTATAGAAGTTGAAAAATAGGTCAAGGATATTTTATTTCTCAAAATACATAAGCAAGGAAATTTTTGCAGCGCTTTGGCATGGGGGAGTCCAAAGAAAAATCCACTCCAATGGAATCACATCTAAAGTTGATGAAAGCTGGAGGAAAGCCATTAAAAAATGCCAAAAAATTTCAGCAACTTGTTAGTAGTTTAATTTATTTAACTATCACCAGACTAGAGATTGCTTACTCTGTTGGAATTGTTTCTTAGTTCCAGTGTCGAAGAATTTCACACCTTGATGCAGCAATGACAATTCTTCATTATGTGAAGGGCTCTGTAACATTCTAGAAAATTTGTAGACTAAACTAGAGCCTAACGTAAGGGTTAGAATCGTAAATAACTCCAGTACTCAATATATATGTTTTCGGGTGTAAACATCAAGGTACAACTCCCCAAGGACCAACCAAGGGTCCTTGAGGAGAACCCAAAAATAAGGCCACAAAATAGTTCACCCACGAGGGGGACCTACGGGAGATAAGTGGATCCACGCCCCGTGGTTAGGGGTCATAGGTCAAACCCCTCAAAAACAGGCCACAGACCACAGTTTACCAGCACTAGCCTTGGTCCCACCCATGGGTCCTGGATCGTAGGTCATGCCTGAAACTGCCAATTGGCAGTTAGACTTAGGGATCTTTTGGGGATTTCTTTTTTAATTAATGGTTAAGTGATGTCATTTTAAGCCTATTTTAAACACCTATATAAGTGTTTTACCCACCTAAACTAACTCATCTAAAATCATAATTCCTAAATCCCCAAATCAAAACCAAACCCTCTCCAAAATATTCTCTCTAGAACTCCAAGAAAGAAGAAGAAGAAGAAAGATGAAGCTATGGTTGAAGGACCCATGTTTTCTACTCAATTTCGTGGGAATTCTCCAATAAGTTATGGTAGTCGTTCATTCATTGATAGTTTTTATCCATGGAGTCCCTCCAAAACCCTTAATTTCAAAGTTAAAAATCCTAAAACCTAGGGTTTGACTACAATCTCATGGATTCCTTTCAAATTTGTTTTTAATGATTGAATTATGTTTAATTATGGATATATTGATGATTATATATGTTTTTAAGTCGAATTCCTCAAGAATCCATGAATTTCCCTATTTTCCCAAATTGGATCTAAAAGTGTTGGTGAATCGTAGAAAAAAAAAAGTATTATTCCATTATGCTTGAAGTAATAATAGTAATTGAATCATGTTATCATCCATGTCTAATTTAGTAATTCTATATATGTTGATTGAATGTGATCTATGGTCCTTGAAGGGCAAAGCATGAGAATTATGTATGTTAGGCGGGTTATGTTTATGCATTTAGATCACTTTGAGAGTAACGTGAATATGACTATGATCTAATTGTTGTGTTGATTGTATGATTATCTTCATGTACACACTTATGTATGAATATGATATGATGTGAAAGGTTGGTCACATGTAGCGATTCTAAGGTTGGAAGACTAGTCTCACCTAATGAATCTATGAGCTTTAGTATGAGTTATATGGATTAAGTGTCAAGACACTCTTCCGTAATTATGATATTGAGTCAAGACTTTACATGAACTAGATGGGAATTATGCTTAGTGTCGAGTGAATAGTGATATGATATGGAAGCCCTCACGTTAGTAGAGACCGTGTTTTCTAGTAGCAATCCCCTTATCCCATAAACTATGTGCCCTAATAGGTCTTTAGCTAGTGGATACATCTAAGCTAAGAGTATGGTTCTATCTTAGGTAAATAGGACAACTTTTTTTCGGTGTGGGGTTGACACTGGAATCCATGGTAAGTTCACATGGTCTATGTCGGTTAAGGCTAATCTCCCACTATGATAATATGAACAAGAATATGAGTTATGAACAATAGCTAATCAAGAAGCTTTCCTTAGTATGGGTAGGATTATGGGATCTTATTCATGCATGGCACAAGGATGCTTTGAGGGTATTTATGGTATGTTTCCATTATGATATGATGATAAATATGTTGAATATGCTTATGACTTATGCTTTTACACTAATCTTCATGATGCATGTTTAACTTGGTATAGTGCATGCTTTTCAACTAAAATGTCTTTTTTAGCATGTTTTCAAGGATTTTATGCATTACTATCATACTTAGTGCATTTTTGTAATAACTCATATTTCTACTACATTTTTCTACAAGTGTAGGGTTTGGTGTTTGAGGTGATCTTTCCTCATGGTCAAAGCTTGGATCGACTAGTCTCCTTGCTTGTGGTGAGTCATCATGGATTCGAGGACGAGGGATATCTTGTAGTTCTTTTCTTTCATTGTACTAGACTTTCATATTTTCTTGTTGTAAGGGTTTTAACCCTATTTGGTACTTCGATTGTAATAGATGGCTAATTGAGACAAGTCTAGACTTCCGCTTTGCTTTTATGAAACTTTTTTATTTAAATGTGTTTTTTCTCTTATTATTCTAATGCTTTATGTTATGATATGCTAAGTGGCTTACATGGTGTCTTTAGGGGTATTATGTGCCATGTTACGTCTAAGGGGGTACCCTTGGGTCGTGACAGGCTCACTTGATCATGGTCTTATGTATAGAAGACATGAAACTTTTATACTCAATAGATTTACCGACGCAGATTGTACTTGAGATGTGAGTTATAGACATTCAACTTCAGGGTATTATTTCAATAGTGGTTCAGCAATCGTATCTTGGTGCAGCAAGAAGAAACCAGTGGTAGCATTATCTAGCACTGAAGCTGAGTACGTAGCAGCACTATGGCTGCACAAGAATGTATGTGGTTGAAGAGACTAATAGGAGAGATGTTGTGCACCAATGACCTTAGAATATCGTGAGGAATAACAAAACAAAACAAAACTTTACTTCTTTTCGTAACTGCCCGAAAATGGCCGAATATTACGTAAATTCCTCGAAATGGCCGAAAAATCAAGAAACACGCATAAGCAATACAAAAAACGCATCAATTGTTTTTGAATTACACCAATGACCTTAAAATATCGTGACGAATAACAGAACAAAACTTTAATTCTTTTTGTAATTGCCCGAAAATGGCCGAATATTATGTAAATGCCCCAAAATGGCCAAAAAATCAAGAAACACACAAAAACAATACAAAAACGCCTCAAAAAAAATTTTGACTGGCATCAATGGCCATAGAATATCGCGATGAACAACAAAAAAAAAACTTTACTTCTTTTCGTAACTGCTCAAAAATGGCCAAATATTACGTAAAAGCTCCAAAATGAGCGAAAAATCAAGAAACACACATAAACAATACAAAAAACGCCTCAAAACTTTTTTGACTTGCACCAATGACCTTAGAATATCGTGACGAATAACAGAATTAAATTATACTTCTTTCCGTAACTGCCTGAAAATGGTCAAATATTACGTAAGTACCCCAAAATGAACGAAAAATCAAGAAACTTAAGCAATACAAAAAACGCCTCAAAAAAATTTCGACTAGCACCAATGACCTTAGAATTTCGTGACAAATAACATAACAAAACTTTACTTCTTTTCGTAACTTCCCAAAATTGGCTGAATATTACGTAAATGCTCCAAAATGGCCGAAAAATCATGAAACACACAAACAATACAAAAAACGTCTCAAAAATTTTTTGACTTGCACTAATGACCTTAAAATATCGTGACGAATAATAGAAAAAATTTTTAATTATTTTCGTATTTGCCCGAAAATGGCCGAATATTAGGTAAATTCCACAAAATGGCCGAAAAATCAAGAAACACACATAAACAATACAAAAAACGCCTCAAGAAAATTTTGAATTGCACCAATGACCTTAGAATATCATGACGAATAACAAAACAAAACTTTACTTATTTTCGTAGCATCCTGAATATGGCGGAATATTACGTTAATGCCCAAAAATGACCGAAAAATATAATCAAGAAACACACTTAAATAATACAAAAAACGCATCAAAATATTTCGACTTGCACCAATGACCTAAGAATATCGTAACGAATAAAATAACAAAACTTTACTTATTTTTGTAACTGCCCAAAAATTACCGAATATTACATAAATACCCCAAAATGGCCGAAAAATCAAGAAACACACATAAAGAATACAAAAAATGCCTCAAAATTTTTTTGACTTTCACCAATGACCTAAGAATATCGTGACGAATAACAGAACAAAACTTTACTTGTTTTCGTAACTGCTCGAAAAAGGCCAAAAATTACGTAAATGCCCTAAAATGGCCGAAAAATCAAGAAACACACAAACAATACAAAAAACACCTCAAAAAAAAATTCGACTTGCTCCAAGGACCATAAAATATCGTGACGAATAATATAACAAAACTTTACTTCTTTTTGTAACATCCCCAAAAATGGCCGAATATTACGTATATTCCCCAAAATGACCGAAAAATCAAGAAACACACATAAACAATACAAAAAACACCTCAAAAAAATTTCAACTTGCACCAATGACCTTAGAATATCACGACGAATAACAGAACAAAGCTTTACTTCTTTTTATAACAGCCCAAAAAAGGGTGAATATTACGTAAATGCCCCCAAGTGGACGAAAATCAAGAAACACACATAAACAGTTCAAAAAACGCATCAAAAAAATTTCAACTTACACCAACGACCTTAGAATATCGTGACGAATAAAAGCACAAAAACTTTCCTTCTTTTATAATAGCCCGAAAATGGCTGAATATTACGTAAATGCCCCAAAATAGCCAAAACATCAAGAAACACACACAAACAATACAAAAAATACATCAAAAAATTTTTGAATTTCATCAATGACTTTAAAATATCGTGAAGAATAACTGAACAAATTTTTACTTATTTTCGTAACTGCCCGAGGCTAAATATTATGTAAATTCCCCAAAATGGCCGAAAATCAAGAAACATACATAAACAATACCAAAAAAATGCCTCAAAAATATTTCAATTTGCACCAATGACCTTAGAATATCGTGACGAATACAAGAATAAAACTTTACTTCTTTTTGTAACTTCCCGAAAATGGCCGAATATTACGTAAATACCCAAAATTACCAAAAAATTAAGAAAAACACATACACAATACAAAAAATGCATCAAAAAAATTTCAACTTGCACCAATGACATTAGAATATCATGACGAATAATAAAAAAATATTACTTTTTTTAGTCACTGCCTGAAAATGGCAAAATATTACGTAAATGCCCCCAAATTAGCCGAAAAATCAAGAAACACACAAACAATACTAAAAACGCCTCAAAAAAATTTTGACTTGCACTAATGTCCTTAGAATATCGTGCCGAATAAGAGAACAAAACTTTACTTTTTCGTAACTGACCGAAAATTATTGAATATTATGTAAATGTCCTACAATAGCCGAAAAATCAAGAAACACACATAAACAATTTTAAAAACGCCACAAAAAAATTAGGACTTGTAGCAATGACCATAGAATATTGTGACGAATAACAGAACAAAACTTTACCTCTTTTCGTAACTTCCAGAAAATGGCCGAATATTACGTAAATGCCCTGAAATGGCCTAAAATTCAAGAAACACGCATAAACAATACAAAAAACTCCTAAAAAAAATTTTAAAATGCACCAATGGCCTTAGAATATCGCGGACGTATAACAGAAAAAATTTTTACTTATTTTCGTAACTGCACGAAAATGGACGAATATTACATAAATTCCCTGAAATGACCTAAAATTCAAGAGACGCGCATAAACAATACAAAAAACTCCTCAAACAAATTTCAAAATGCACCAATGGCCTTAGAATATCACGAACGTATAATAGAACAAAACTTTACTTCTCTTCGTAACTGCACGAAAATGGCCGAATATTACTTAAATGCTGGAAAATAGCTGAAAAATAATAAAACAGACATAAACAATACAAAAACTGCCTCAAAAAAGTTTCGACTTCCACCAACGACCTTAGAATATCGTGACGAATAATAGCACAAAACTTTACTTCTTTTATAACTGCCCAAAAATGGCTGAATAGTATGTAAATGCCCCAAAATGGCCAAAAGTTAAGAAACATACGTAAACAATACAAAATAAATGCCTCAAAAAAATTTTGACTTGCACCAATGAGCTTAGAATATCGTGAAGAATAACAGAACAAAAGTTTACTTCTATTTGTAATTGCCCGGAAATGGCCGAATATTACGTAAATGCCCAAAATGGCCGAAAAATCAAGAAAACCACATAAACAATACAAAAAACGCATCAAAAGAAATTTCAACTTGCACCAATGACATTAGAATATCGTGACGAATAATAAAAAAAAACTTTACCGCTTTTTGTAACTGCCCAAAAATGGCCGAAAATTATGTAAATACCCCCAAATTAGCCTTAAAATCAAGAAACACACAAACAATACTAACAACGCCTCAAATTTTTTTTTGACTTGCACCAATGTCCTTAGAATATCGTGCCAAATAAGAGAACAAAACTTTACTTTTTTCGTAACTGCCCGAATATTGCTGAATATTATGTAAATGCCCTAAAATAACCAAAAAATCAAGAAACACACATAAACAATTTGAAAAACGCCTCAAAAAAATTTGGACTTACACCAATTACCCTAGAATATCGTGACGAAAAACAGAACAAAACTTTAATTTTTTTCGTAACTGCCTGAAAATGGTCGAATATTACGTAAATTCCCTGAAATGGACTAAAAATCAAGAAACACGCATAAACAATACAAAAAATTCCTTAAAGAATTTCAAAATGCACCAATGACTTTAAAATATCGCGGACGTATAACAGAACAATATTTTACTTCTTTTCGTAACTGCCCGAAAATGGTCGTATATTATGTAAATACCCATAAATGGCCGAAAAATAATAAAACACATAAACAATACAAAAAATGCCTCAAAAATTTTTTGATTTGCACCGATGACCTTAGAATATCGTGACGAATAACATAACACAACTTTACTTCTGTTCGTAACTTCTGAAAAATGACTGACTATTACGTAAATGCCCTAAATGACCGAAAAATCAAGAATCACACATAACCAATACAAAAAAACGCCTCAAATTTTTTTGACTTGTAGCAATGACATTAGAATATTGTGACGAATAATAGATCAAAATTTTACTTCTTTTCGTAACTGCATGAAATTGGTCGAATATTAAATAAATGTCCCAAAATGACTGAAAAATCAAAAAACACCCATAAACAATACAAAAATTGCCTCAAAAAGATTTTGACTTGCACCAATGACCTTAGAATATCGTGACGAATAATACAACAAAACTTCACTTCTTTTCGTAACTGTACGTAAATGGTCGAATATAACTTTAATTCTCCAAAATGACCGAAAAATCAAGAAACACATATAAACAGTAAAAAAAGGCCTCAAAAATATTTCAACTTGCACCAATAACCTTAGAATATCGTGACGAATAACAGAACAAAACTTTTCTTGTTTTCATAACTGCCCGAAAATGGCGGAATATTATGTAAATTCCCAAAAATGACTGTAAAATCAAGAAACACACATAAACAATACAAAAAATGTGTCAAAAAAATTTTGACTTGCACCAATGACCTAAAAATATCGTGAGAATAACACAACAAAACTTTAATTCTTTCTGTAACTATCCAAAAATGGATTAAAATTACGTAAATTCTCTGAATTGGCCGAAAAATCAAGAAACACGCTTAAACAATACAAAAACTGCATCAAAAATTTTTTGAATTGGACCACTGACCTTAAAATATCTTGGACATATAACAAAAGAAAACTTTACTTCTTTTCGTAACTGCCTGAAAATGGCCGAATATTATGTAAATCCCCCGAAATGGCCAAAAAATAAAAATAACACACACATAAACAATACAAAAAATGTCTTAAAAAAATTCTACTTGCACCAATGACTTTAGAATATCCTAACGAATAACAAAATAAAACTGAACTTCTTGTCGTAACTACCCGAAAATGGCCGAATAGTTTGTAAATGCCCCCAAAATGTCCGAAATATCAAGAAATAAACATAAATAATACAAAAAATGCCTCAAAGAAATTTCAACTTACATCAATGACCTTAGAATATCATGATGAATAATAAAACAAAACTTTAATTCTTTTCGTAACTTCCCAAAAATGGCCGAATATTACGTAAATGCCCCAAAATGGCCGAAAAATCAAGAAACACACATAAAAAAATACAAAAAATGCCTAAAAAAAATTCGATTTGAACCAATGACCTTAGAATATCATGACGAATAACAGAACAAAACTTTACGTCTTTTCGTAACTCCCCGAAAATGGCCGAATATTACGTAAATGCCCAAATATGACCAAAAAATCAAGAAACACACATAATCAATACAAAAAACACCACAAAATTTTTTTGAATTGCACCAATGACTAGAATATCGTGACTAATAACAGAACAAAACTTTACTTCTTTTCGTAATTGCCCGAAAATGGCCGAATATTACGAAAACGACCAAAACGGCCAAAAATTCAAGAAACACACATAAATAATACAAAAAACGCCTCAAAAAGTTTCAAATTGCACAAATGACCTTAGAATATCGTGACGAATAATAGACAACACTTTACTACTTTTCGTAATTGCCCGAAAATGGCCGAATATTACCTAAATACCCTAAAATTGCCAAAAAATCTTCAAACACACACAAAAGATATAAAAAACGCCTCAAAAAAATTTGACTTGCACCAATGACCTTAAAATATCGTGACGATTAACAGAACAAAACTTTACTTCTTTTCGTAACTGCCTAAACATGGCAGAATTTACGTAAGCTCCCCAAAATGACCGAAAAATCAAGAAACATACATAAACAATACAAAAAACGCCTAAAAAAATTTCAACTTGCACCAATGACCTTAGAATATCGTGACGAATAACAGAACAAAACTTTACTTATTTTCTTAACCGCCCGAAAAATAGCTGAATATTACGTAAATTCCCCAAAATGGCCGAGAGATCAAGAAAAACACATAAACAATACAAAAATGCCTCAAATTTTTTTGACTTGCACCAATGACCTTAGAATATTGTGACGAATAACATAACAAAACATTATTTCTTTTTGTAACAGCCCGAAAATGGCCGAATAATACGTAAATCCCAAAAAATGGTCGAAAAATCAAGAAACACACATAAACAACACAAAAAACACCTCCAAAAAGTTTTGACTCGCACATATGACCTTAGAATATTGTGACGAATAACAAAACTTTACTTCTTTTCGTAACTGCCAGAAAATGGCTGAATATTACGTAAATGCCCCAAAATAGCCGAAAATCAAGAAACACACATAAATAATAACAAAAACGCCTCAAAAAAAATTTGACTTGCACCAATGACTGTAGAATATCATGATGAATAACAGAACAAAACTTTACTTCTTTTCACAACTGCCTGAAAATGGCCGAATATTACGTAAATGCCTCAAAAAGGCCGAAAAATCAAGAAACACACATAAACAATACAAAAAATGCCTAAATAAAATTTCAACTTACACCAATGACCTTTGAATATCGTGAGTAATAGCTGAATAAAATTTTACTTCTTATCGTAACTGATACGCTCAAATTAGACCTCCCTAAAGAAGTATTAGCAATCGTTGTCAAATAAAGAACCCAACTTGAAAGTTGGGGTCGATCCCACGAGGAATATGGTTTAGACTTAAACTTAACTTCTTATTATATTCGTTTAGTCAACTTATTTTCGAGACAAGTAAGTAAAGGGGGGGGGGGGGGGG
>JAJOOH010027517.1:0-10553 GCA_029582605.1 Solanum gracilifrons
AGAAGAAACACGGCTTTGTCTCTGCTCAGAAACACAGGATTTTGTCCTTGGATACTACTCATACTCCAAGTTTTCTTGGTTTGCAGCAGAACATGGGTGTATGGAAGGATTCCAACTATGGGAAAGGCGTGATCATCGGAGTTATAGACACTGGAATTATTCCTGACCATCCTTCGTTTAGTGACGTTGGGATGCCTCCTCCGCCTGCTAAGTGGAAAGGAGTTTGTGAGTCCAATTTCACAAACAAGTGTAACAACAAGCTCATTGGAGCGAGGTCTTACCAACTTGGCAATGGTTCCCCGATAGACGATGATGGACATGGTACACACACAGCAGGCACAGCTGCAGGAGCCTTTGTGAAAGGTGCCAATGTATATGGCAATGCTAATGGAACTGCAGTTGGTGTTGCTCCTCTTGCCCATATAGCCATATATAAGGTATGTAATGGCAAGTGTTCTGACAGTGATATTTTAGCTGCCATAGATTCAGCTATAGATGATGGAGTAGATATTCTTTCAATATCCCTTGGTAGAGGTCCAGCCCCTTTCCATAGTGACAGTATTGCTCTCGGGGCGTACAGTGCAACGGCAAGGGGTATTCTTGTAAGTTGCTCTGCAGGTAATAGAGGTCCTTCTATTGCCTCAGTTGGAAATGCAGCCCCGTGGATTCTTACTGTAGGTGCCAGCACGCTTGATAGAAAGATAAAAGCTACTGTTAAGCTTGGAAATGGAGAGGAATTTGAAGGAGAATCTGCTTATCGTCCAAAGATTTCCAACTCAACATTCTTCACTCTATTTGATGCTGCAAAAAATGCAAAAGATCAATCGAAAACCCGTTATTGCAAACCAGGGTCACTCAATGACCCTGCTATAAGAGGAAAGATAGTATTATGTCTAGCAGGCGGTGATATCTCCAGGGTTAAAGGACAAGTTGTGAAGGATGCTGGAGGTGTTGGCATGATTGTCATCAAACCGTCACATTATGGTGTCACAAAATCAGCTGATGCTCATGTTCTTCCAGCATTGGATGTTTCAGATGCAGATGGATTAAGAATTCGTGCTTATACAAACTCAACAATAAACCCTGTTGCTACAATCACATTCCAAGGAACAATAATTGGAGATAAAAATGCTCCAATAATTGCTGCATTTTCTTCTCGGGGACCAAGTAGAGCTAGTCCTGGAATCTTGAAACCTGACATAATCGGTCCTGGTGTTAATATCCTTGCTGCTTGGCCTACCTCCGTGGATGACAACAAGAACACCAAATCCACATTCAATATTATATCAGGTACCTCAATGTCTTGCCCTCACCTTAGTGGCGTATCAGCTCTGCTGAAGAGCTCACATCCTGATTGGTCTCCTGCTGTTATTAAGTCTGCAATCATGACAACCGCTGACACATTAAATCTTGCCAGTAGTCCAATACTCGATGAAAGGCTCTTTCCTGCTGATATCTATGCAATTGGTGCAGGACATGTTAATCCATCGAGGGCAAATGATCCAGGACTAGTTTATGATACCCCATTTGAGGATTATCTACCTTATTTCTGTGGTTTGAACTACACCGATCAAGAGGTAGGTAAAATGTTACAACGTCAGGTGAATTGCTCGGAGGTTGAAAGTATCCCAGAAGCACAATTAAACTATCCTTCATTTTCCATATCAAGGCTTGGATCAACTCCTCAGACATACACCAGAACTGTGACTAATGTTGGTGACGCCAAATCATCTTACAAGGTGAAGATAGCTTCACCTAAAGGCGTTGTCGTGAAAGTTAAGCCCACCAAGCTAAATTTCTCAATGCTGAACCAGAAGTTAACATACCAAGTGACATTTTCCAAGACAGCCAACAGCTCAAAGCCTGGGGTTTTTGAGGGATTCTTGAAGTGGAATTCTAACAGGCACTCTGTGAGAAGTCCAATTGCAGTTGAGTTGGCATTGACTACATAAGTGCAGAAAGTTTATGCTGTTTGTTTACAGAATAAAATTTATGTTACTTTTTCATTATTAAAAGTATTGTTTCAATAAACTTTATGTGATTGAAGAATGCAAAAGCATATCCTATTTGATATTAGTGACCATGCCCTGCTCAACTTTTCTTCTTGATTTCATTTTTTTTCAACAAATAAAGTGACTTCTCGAGATAGTAAGTGACCCCATAAGAATCTCAGTTCATACTTTAATTTGGGAAATTTGTTGTCACCTACATAATAACGCATCCTTTGATCCAGAATCTTTACAGTGACTTCAAAAATAAAGTGTTCGTCTTTGGTGACTTCAAAAAGTAATTGTGACGCTAAACTTATTAATAAGACAAGAAAAATAATAGACATTTCCTATGAATTTCCTCGAAAAAACGTTATGTTGTAATTAATTCGAACGAACTTCTTATATTTTTTAACATATAGTGGCCAATTGAGAAATCTATAGCCAACTATACATGCCAAAAGATCAAGTCCAAATTCTACAATTGAAGGGGACCAATGTATATCATCCATGGTACATGTTTGTCTTGCAAAGAAATTAAATTAACCAACTCTAGTTTTGTTATAATTTTCACAAAAAAACAAGAATTATGGAAAGCATTGTTGCTATTTGTGTGTTGCCAATTATGTATTGGTGGCATTATTATAACTACTCCGAGGTACGTGCGTTGCACGTGTGTCCCATGCAGGGGCGGACCTATGTGTAAGGGAGGGGGTGCCACGGCACCCAGTGAACTCGATTGAAGCTTCGTATATATATGTGTATATATATATGATATATACGATATATATTAAATTTGCCACCGCCAGTAACAAGTATGTGCATGGTGCCAGCTGTGAGAGGTCAAGTTTTCGGCTTCATTGTTGCGGGTTCGATCCTAGAATTGCACAGTTTTTATGTAAAATTTTATGCTCCGTTTTCCGTTTCTTTTGCCAAAAAGGCTCTATCAACTGGTATCAAGTTGTAAAAGTAATAAACTTGATTTTTGCCAACAATATTTTTGTTGTAATTTTTGGTGATTTTTTTCTTCCTTTTCTATTTTAAGCATAAAATATTAAGTACTTTCTTTGTTTGAAATTTATGTGATACGCTTTCTTTTTAGTCTATTCCCAAAAATGTTATCTTTTTATTATTAAAAATAATTTAGCTTTAAATTGTTATTTTTTCCTTAATGAAATAATTTATAGTCACACAAATATTTAAAATTTATTTTAGACGATAAATTTCGAAGGTTATAATTAGGATGGGGGAGTAGTATTTTCCTTCTTTCAACTAATTCTTTCTAGCTCCTCTATTTCGTTCAAATTTCAGAAACTCGATAATGAGTTTCTCTTACTCTTTGTTTTATTATTTAAATCATTTGGATGCATATGAAAAAATAATTTGGATTATGATAATTTAAATCTTTAGGTTTTAATTTATAAATAAAATACATGTTATAATAAATGATAACATAAAAATCATACCGAAATCACATTTGATTTTTGTTTGGCCTTTTTAGATTGTCAGTTGGTGTGAACCAATACTTTGTCTCTGTTATTGAAATTATGTATGTGAAATTCTTCGACTTTTTTATATTTAGTTTGTTACCTAGAACGTGAAGTATTTATAAATATAAATAATTATATCATCAGTAAGTGTTTTTAGAATAAGAAAACTTGCCGAGTGCAATTATAAATGAATGATATGTTTATTTATTTATTTTTATATTATACTAATATTATTGGGAAAAATATTTTTAATTTGTACAAATTATCGTAGTTTTTTTTTGTTGGATTTATTTATCGTCATAAACTGAAAGGATGAATAACTGAACAAATTCGTCCCAAGTCGCTATTTACAAGGCAAAAAATAAGTTAGTATTTGATCAATTTGACGAACATAACGATATGGCACCCATAGTCTCCAAATCCTGGATCCGCCTCTGGTCCCATGCTGAATTATGTGGAGTTGTTATAACGATCTATATATACTTGAACATGTATGTTGTCCATGTATCTCATACTTAATTAGTACAAGAACTTTGAAAATATTATAATTAGTGTGTGATAAGTTGCACAAAAATTGAAGAGAAATATACAAGCTCAAACCAATAACTTCAATTATGCAATTCCTATAATATATATGAAGTATTCAATTTGATAAAAGTTTCTTTTATTTAATATGTCATAACTTGTAATTTAAATGTCAAATGTGATTTCAAAATATTTCTTGTCTTAAGTTTTTCATATTAAGAAGTTGTTGTCGAATGAGAGTAGTGTTTTGCAAAAGTTATATAGAAATGTCGACTACACAAAGTTGGATTGATAATCTAATAATTTGATGAATTGAAATAGTTGTCTTGTGATTGTATTGAATTGATCAAAAGAATTTACTCCACATTGAATATACCACGTAACTTTTCCAATTTTCCATATGTTTATTACTACAAAGAGATGTTTTACTTTTTGCATTAGGAATCGGAAGATAGAACATTTACATAAATTGAATACACATAACTCCATATATTTTAATTTATCTAGGTCATTCATTTGCTATAATATTATTTATTTATATTTATTAGAAGATATACTTACTTTTTAGAAAGAAAAAAAAATATAAATAGGAGTTAAATAAATGGCAAAACATTAATGGGTATTTCGTGTATATATATTCAATAGCCTAATGTGTTGAACTAAGTGTATATTTATATTCTTGTACAATTTTATTGTAGGAATAATATTTGATTGAAAGATATTGATGTAATTCAACATTTTATGGACATTTTGATAATTCAACTTTTAAAATATTTTGGTTCCACTTATATATATACTTACTATATCTACTAATATTTAGTTAATAAAATATTTTTATAAAATTTAAAATATTTTATTTATCTCCTCCTTATTAACATAAATGTGTTCTTTTTATACCTTCTATCACTATAACGAAAATAACTTTTAGCGGCAATAAATATTGACATTAATAAAGAGTGTTAAAGTCTTTACCAGCATTAGCTAAGTGCCATTAGAACCAATGTCGCTAAAGACTTTAGGGACATATACCATGAGTGTTAATTGCCGCCAAAAAATACATATTTAGCGGCAATTAATTAATTGCCGCTAATGATTATTTTTTATGTAGTGTATTTCTATTATTTTTTTAAAATAAAATATTTTATTTATCTCTTCTCCTTATTAAATAACTTTTTTATTTAGTATAGGAGTAAAATGGTATTTCAACTTTAAATTTTTGATCTTTCTACTTTTTATAAAAAAAATTTTATTATTATTATTATTATTATTATTTATTATTTATTGTTTATTGTTTATTTATGACCATAAGATGATAAGTTAGAAAAATGAAGAGGTGTAGTTATGAAGTTGATTTAAAATGGAAAAATATTTTTTTTAAATGATTTTACGAAAATAAATTAATAGGTAAAGGGCATTTTCGTAATTCAACTTTTGACTGAGATTGTTCCTACTTATTATAATAATAATAATAATAATAATAATATATAGAGTAAGGTTCCCTACCTAAACCCTTACAACTAGTTAATAGAGTAAGGTTCGTTCAAATCCATATAGAAGAAAGATTCTCATTCTTAATTAGCCCCTTTCTGCACGCCCAATGAAATGGAATGAATCAAGAATTAGGACGAATATGACTAATATAATAAGAAATGAATTTGCCCTACTTAAACCCTTACAACTAGTTAATAGAGTAAGGATTGTTCAAATTCATATAAAGAGATATTCTCATTCTTAATACTCGGCCTCAAAATAGTTCATGAGGAGGAGGGGCTTCTTATGTAAATGTACATCCGACAAAAAAACTTTCCTACTAAAATGGTCGTAGTATATGTAATATATCCATATTGTATATATGATGTATAACTATGTATCATATATATATATATATACTCTGTTTATATAGTATTTATACATTGTATCAATTCATCTTCCCCAACAACGTGTTTTCTTGAATCTCAACCAATTCAAATCTTCTCTAAACATCCCACATGGTTTTGTTGTTGCCTAGCTCTTATTGAATGGTATATCTTTTGCAAAATAAAATAAAAATTGATTATGATATAGGGACTCAACACTTTACGATAGCGAAGAATTTTTTATGTACCGTGCCCTAAAAGAGAGAAAAAAACAAACAAAAAAAGATCTTTACACAATAACCGATTGAATTCATTGTTTACTTTCCATTTTTGATATACATAGATTATATATTAATTATACACTTATTATTCATGAATTAAATACATATACTATAAATCCTTCCACTAATTTTAATTTAACTTCTTGGATATATGGATGTCTATTTAGTTGATTTAACAATATTTTTTTCAAGCAGCCCCTGTTGGTCCTTTGTGCTCCCACAAGGAATCAAGTGGACTGAAAATCTTAGTGCCAATTTTTCTAGGAATTTCTGCAGTAATTCAACCCTTTACGCGGTTCAAAGGAATAAATAGATAAATATGGATTTGCACATATAAAAGCACAGCACAAAATTAATATCTCAGGTTGATGTTCATTTGATTTC
This sequence comes from Solanum gracilifrons, assembly GCA_029582605.1. Lineage (NCBI taxonomy): Eukaryota > Viridiplantae > Streptophyta > Magnoliopsida > Solanales > Solanaceae > Solanum > Solanum gracilifrons. Next base: position 6,525 of record JAJOOH010027517.1, read on the forward strand.
CCAAAAATATGAAATAGTAACACTTCCTTTAAGCAAAAGGATAAATTATAAAATTAAATTAAAGATGATTGATTGAAGCATAAATGATAAGATCTTATAATTATCGTTTTCCTATTTTATAAATTATGTGATATTAAATTCCCGTGAAAGGCGCAAGTAATTTTACTAATATATTAATAATTGAGAGACAAACAATATTATTCCTAAAATAAAAGTCTAATAAATCTTTGGACTTCAAAGAGTAATTGAGACCGTAGACATTAAAATTTTGTGTAACTACATTACGTGTTCAATTCACGTTTGGATTCTACAAAGTTGTTCAATTCTAATTAAGATTCTTGGAGGCTACTCAACTATAAACCCTAGTTCATGCCTATATAAAGAGTACTATATTCCCTTAAAAAACATCTCAAATATATCATAAAGAGATCATCCTAGTTCAGAAAATACGCCACTAGCTGTTTACATCCCTACTCTATTCAAATAGGGCGAAATGTTGCGATGACTCGAAAAATAAACAATTGAATGGATTTTTAAATTTTTTTAAAAATAAACGAATTTTAAAAGAGTCGCCACCTATTTTTAGGAAAAAATAGGAAACCATTTAAGTGATCTACAAAACCATTAGTTTCTAGGTAAGAGGTTCAAATTATTTCAAGGGGAAAGTGTTAGGCATCTTTCGAAATCCACAATTGTGGGTCCCGACTGAGTTTATTTTTTCAAATTGAGGAGAAGATAAAAATAAACACACAAGTAAAACAAACATACAATATAGACAAGTAATAAAATAAAACTATATAAGAAACTGCTTAAATTTACCTATCGTCAATAATATACAATAATGAATCAAAAATATTGTTCGAACTTTGTTCGAATAGCTTCAATAGGAAGCAACTCCGAGTACCTGTAAAGACACTTAGTAAAAGTGTTATTGGTTGATAAATACGAATAAAAATAAATAAATTAAATAATAAATTCAAAATAAAAACCCGTCTTATTAATTTGGTTGGTCTTGAAAATCGACGGTAATTTCTTCGTTGGTCAGTTTTAGTACAAACATAAAAAATAAAACTAGCTCGCTCATAATTCTTTAACAACACCCATGAACAATATAAAATCAATAATCAAATAAGATACGCCAACCAAGATTAAAAAATAAGATAAATATAAGAATTAACTAAAACTCAACATAAAAAGCAAATCAACAATTATTAGGCGAAAAACTGCCGGAAAATAAATCCACCATCATTGGAGGATGCCCAAAACAACACTAGTTCAATCCTAAAATTATCAACAACCAAAATATAATATCACATAAATCATTAGTAAATATAATATAATAATAAAAATAATATGCAAATCCTAGATTATATAAAAGGCAGCACACAATCAATTCAAATGAAATCCTTAATCACAAACTCATATTCACGGAAGCATTAAAATAAACAAACACAAAAAAAAGCAAATTAATAAAATACTAAAAAAAACGTTAAAAATAAGACCCAATGTGGTCAACTAATAACAACATAGATAATAATTAAAAAAAAATAGTAGCACCTGAAGATTAAAATTTAATGCATACATATACAAAAAATGGAAAAAAGGGTCACCCGATTTGGAATCATGAAGTGATCGTGTTTGGTTGCTCTGTTTGTGGGAGTTTGGAGCTTCGAGCTCAGGTTTGCTGCTGTTGTAATGGTGGTGGGATATTTGCTGGTTTGTAGTCCTTCTTGGCGCTGACCGGAACACCTGCAAAACCAAATCGAAAAATTGAAAAAAAAAATGGGAAAAAGGGAAGGCGGCGTTGGTCGCTGGTTTGTGCGAGCTGCTGATGTTGTTTCGCCAGAGCTTTGGATGGGGTTTTGGTCGTGTTCATCAGAGAAGGTGGTTTCGGGTCGGGATTTGGGGTGGTGTTGTGGTTTTCTGATTGAAGTGTTGAACGGAGTTCATGGCTGCCAAAAAAGAAAACAAGAGGCAGTGTTTGGGGTCGGCTTTTTGGTGGTTTTGGGTTGGGGTTTTGGTTGGTTTGGGGTTGCTGTTAGCTTCTCCGGCGTTGTGAGTTCGCCGGAGAAGACGATGAGGGTGAGAGGAGAAGCTGGACAGCGGGGGTTTGGGGTTGGTTTGGTGGTTGTTGTTGAGCTGTTTGGAGGTCGGAGAGCTGAATGTTCGCCGGAGCTCGGAGGGAGATGGAGGTTTTTGTGGTTTGGTTCACTGGCAGTAAAGAGCTGAAAGTTGAAGATGATAGTTGGGTTTGTTCTTAGGAGCTTCCCGGATTCTGGGACAGTGGTGAAATCTACCTTTGATAATATGAGAGAAAATATTTTTAGGGTTTTTCCCCTTTCTCAATGTTTAACCCCTTTTTAGAAAATAATTCACCACCCCCAACTCAATGACTAAGAAATAGGTTAAATAGAAAAATAAAAAATCACTTATAGTACAATACTATTATATAAAATTCATGGGTCGAAACAACTAGCTAATAAAATATCTGTGTATGAAATCGTATTCATATTCGAATGGATTTTTAGACTGTGCAAAATATCAAAATAAATATTCACAAATAAAATGAATATTAAAAAAAATATATATAATGAACGTAACTAATGACATATAAAAATGCAATTTTAAAATTAACTGATAAAAGAAAAATCTTAAATTTTGATAAATAAGGATAGTTATCGATAAACTTATTTAAAATTATAAAAAAATTATTTTGAACTATTAAATAAATAAAACTTAAAAGTTACGAATTTTGAAAATGTTATGCCAAAATTGGGTGTCAACACTAACGACCCTCGAATCATGGATAAATCTTAGTAGAGTAGAATCAAGGGATCAACAGATTTGTCTCACAATCTTGATGAATAAAATTATGTTTCTTCATATTTTTTTGTGATTGTAATTTATTTTCCGTCACTTTAAAATTTGTTGTAAACAACTATTGACACGCCCAGTGGAACCAAATCTACCCTTCATCTCTTCTCTCATAGATAAAATCTGCAAAGATGATGTCACAAAACTGCAAAGGTGAAAGAAATGAGTACTTCAAACCTTGTCTTTCGAGTTTCAACAAGTCTACAATCCATTCCAATAAGCCTTGAAGCAGGGGGCATTTGTAGTCATTCAAATTTTGTGGGACTCTACAAGACGTGTTCAATTCACGTTTGGATTCTACAAAGTTGTTCAATTCCAATTAGGATTCTTGGAGGCTACTCAACCCTAAACCCTAGCTCATGCCCATATAAATATAAAGGGTACTATATTTCCTTAAAAGGCATCTCGAATATTTCACAAATTTATGGAATATGAGATCATCCAAATCATCTTAGTTCGGAAAATACGCCACTAACGATCCTCGAATCATGGATAAATCTTAGGAGAGTAGATCCAAGGGATCAACAAATTTGTACTCACAATCTTGATGAATAAAATTATGTTTCTTCATATTTTTTTGTGATTATAATTTATTTTTTGTTACTTAAAAATTTGTTGCAAACAGGGACGTTGAGTCGTTGATGCTAAGCTTATTCATATGATGAAAAAAAAACAAGTCCTTCGAGTTTCCTAGAAAAGACTTTGTAATTAATTCACATGGATACTTTTTTCTTTTTTTAACACTAGATATGGGACCCCGTGCCAGCACGGTGCCCAATATATGTTACTGTTTCTGTTTTAATTTATGTGGTGCATATGAAATTTGAAGTTAATCAATTTTTTAGTATGTTTTTATATATTTTAAGTTGCTAATTATTTGTATTTAGAGTATGTTTTACGTAAATATATTAGAAATCACAATAATTAACAAGTTAATATAAAAAAAAAACTTATAAAAAATTCATTGACTTTTGAAATTTGATTTGTATCACATAAATCAGGACCGAGTAATGTATATGAAAATTACATAAAACGTACTATAACTCACAATACTTAACAACTTAAAATATCTATATATCTATATTTCTCCCAATTTATGCGGCATAGATGAAATTTTGAAAGTTAACAAAAACTGTTTATATGTTTTGAAATATT